>WBZZ01001037.1:285000-290000 GCA_019918135.1 Paulinella micropora | reverse complement strand
AAATAAATAAATAAATAAATAAATAAATAAATAAATAAATAAATAAATAAATAAATAAATAAATAAATAAATAAATAAATAAGTAAGTAAATTAATAATAATAATAATAATAATAATAATAATAGTAATAGGCTTCCTCAGACTATAGCATCAGATCCAGATCCTGGACATGTGCCTCCATTGGGTCACCGGGGTCAGCCGATCCCAACGCATTGTCAGAACACCAAACAGACATAGCAGCAACAGCAACAGCAGGGGCAGATGGGGGCTGTGAAGTGCATGAAGAGCTAGATGCGAGGGTGTTAGCTGAAGAGAAGAACTCCGAGACACTACGCTGCGCTCCCGAACCCCTCTCTCTAGCCAGGACGTCCACTCTGCGCGGACGGCCGCGCCGCGCAACATCAACGTCACTTGGGGGAGAGGGTGGGACAGAAGCTGATGGAACCTCAGTGAGGTCAATCACCTCCTCGCCCCCATCCTCCACCCCAAGCTCCTCCCTTTTACCCTCCCTAGCAGACCAACACTCAGACACATATGATCCAAACAACACATCCAACTTTGGAGGGGGGCGCAACGCTGTAACCCCTAACAACGCAGCAAGCCTAAAGTTACTGCGGAAGCGCGACTTCCCCTGAAAAAACTTACAAAACAATCGTGATTGATCCACAGGCGGCATATCATCCCAACCCTGCCGCACAGAGCCCTCCCGCTCCCGCCCAAGCAACACATCCTCCACCACAACCTCACCGCCTACGACCTCACCACCCTCCTCACTCCCTCCATCCCCCTCAGCAGCCCCCACAGCCATGCCACCGAGCCTCTGCATACTCAGCAACAGCTGCTTACGTCTCCTCTCATGCATGGGGCAATCCCATAAGAAGTGCGCAAGGGACTCATTGACATCATCATGACAACAGAAGCAGCGAGGGGACATGCCACTGACCAACTTGCTGCGGTACAACCGAAGGCGGTTGTTGCAGCTGAGCAACCTTCTCCGAAGCAGATTATAATGCGCATCATCAAGGGCTACCCATCTTGGGAACTCCTTAGTTCCAAAGACTTGTCTTAGGATGACTCGCAGGCCATCAGTAAGATCGCTGCCTGCCTCTCGCTTGTCCCACATCAGTTGCTGCACCATCTTGACGTCCTGCTGAAGGGCCCACTTGTCCACAGTCGAACTCCAACCCTCGAGGTCCTTCTCTGAGCTATTTAGGAGCTCCTGAAGCCCTTGTTGTAGATCCATTGAGTCCCTGATAGCGCCTTCGGCCTCCGCAGTCCAGTCGGATTTGACTTGAGATGCGATGACAGGAAATCGCTTGTCCGGTAGAACACGCAGCCGTCCATAGAACTTCAGTTGCGCCGCCCGCCGCAAACGCTCCGCACTCAAAGAGCGCGCCAGAAAGAGTGTAATCCACTTGCTTGTCTTAGGGCTGATGCCGAGAATCATCCTCATGGGGCGCAGCATTGCTGCCTCCAGCTTGGTAAGCTGCGATACGGGGGCACGCCAGACACCGAAGGCGTACTTCAGCTTGGCCCCCACAAGTTGATTCCAGCACATGAGACGATACCTAGCTTGTATCTCACCTGCACACCACAAAGAGTACCAACCTGCGGTGGCGACTTCAGTGACACGCGTAGCCCGCAGGGCCTGCTCCTTCCACTTCAGGTCGTCGGTGATAACCACTCCCAGGTACTTGTACTGACTGGTGACACAAAGCTTCTGGCCGCGAAACCACACCACGGGCTCACCTCGCTCCCTGATACTTGGTCGTTTCGCCTTGCTCGACGTGTAAATGGGCATGATTTCCGTCTTGCCGGGCTTCAAGTTGACTTCCAGCCTGTAATCTTCCGCGAACTTGGCCACAACATTGACCATCTTCTGGAGCTCGGTGCGACTGTGAGCGATGAGGGCCACGTCGTCCGCGTATAGAAGTGCCTTGATGTCGTTCAGCCGCTTCACATCCGTGATCTTGAGGGCACTCGCCAGCCGATCACACAGCTCATCCATAAAGACGTTGAAGAGTGTGGGAGAGAGAGGGGACCCCTGTTGGACGCCTACACCCTCCAGTACTTCGGGGGTGAGTGCTCCATCAACTAGCACTTGCGACGAAGTCTGCTCGTAGCACCTGCGTAGCGTGCGCCAGAACTTGCCCCTTACACCCAGCTTCCAGAGCCTCTCAAATAGACCATCTCTCCAAACAGACGGGAAAGCCTTGCGTAGATCGACGAACAGGACATACGACTCCCGCTTCTGCTGCTGACGCCCCTTCAACCTCTGCCAAAGGGTAAAGACCTGATCCGTAGTGCAACGCCCCGGGCGGAAGCCTCCCTGCTCTGGACGTAGCTTATCCGGGCCATCCACGAAGAGCGTTAGACGAGTAGCTAATAAGGACAGATACAGCTTACCAAGGCAACTAATAATCGAGATATCCCTCCAGTTGTCAGGATCCGTAGGATCCCCACCCTTGGGGATATTGACGATGATTCCCTTGCCCCAAGCTTTTGGAGTCCTCTCGGCTTCTCGAATCCAGTTGAAGTACTGCGTTAAGTAGCCATTGATGTAGGCGCCGCCATACTTGAGCATCTCGTTCTTCACTTTGTCCTCGCCACAAGCTTTGTGGTTATTCAGGGCACGTTGCCTTGCAAGGACCTCCTCTTGCGTGAACGGCTTGTCCAGCTCTTCGCAAGTGTCTTCACCTACTTCGTGCTCCTTCATAGCCCGGGCCACCTCATCTCTGAAGCGATCGTTCCAGTGGAACTGCCGCTTAGCTTCGGCTTCCTCCCACTCCAGCGAGCCTGCTTCTGCACAGCACTCCACCACAACAGCCGCACTTGCCGGATTTTCCCGTGGCTTCACCGAATTTCTCCGAAATTCCTCCCACCGAGCGACCTTTTCCGGCAGCGTACACGCCAGTGAGCCATCCTCCCTTTGCACCGGCGCGGAGACCTTCGTTCTGCGTGCCCCGCCAAGCCGCTTCGCGAGTAGCCAAAAGCGCTTTGAGGATTGTTCGCGTTGACATTTGACCGCTTCTTCCTGCACTTGCTTGAAGGAGGCGGACTTCTTGGCCCGAGTTGCCTTCCGAATTTGCTTGCGGAGCCGTAGCCAATTCAGACGGGCTTCCGCATTCGATTCATCCCTCCTGTATGCTGCGTAGGCCTCCCGGCGCTGCTGAATGAGCTCCTTTAGCTCCCCGTCGAACCAATTGTTGGTGAAACGGGGTCGTATACATCTGGAGCCAAGGACCCGGTGCGCCGCCATTCGGAAGGACTGCGCCACTCGCTCGGTGACGTCATCTACCACCCGTTGGCTGTCGGCACCACCCGATAGGTCAAGCTCAGGCAGCTGATGCACTCCAAGCTTCTGTAGGCAATGCTGGAATACGTCATCGAACTTGTCGCGTAGATAATCCAGCGCTTGCTTCGCAGCGTGATCATTACCCGAGACACCAGCACCAATAAGCTTATCAACACGAAAGGACCTGTAAGGTTTCGCAGCCCGCTTTGGCCGGCGCTGGCCGCTCCACGTCAGTTCGGCCCATACTGCCTTGTGGTCTGTATCAAGATCATCTTCGCATACTCCGAACTTTGCTCCAGATGCCAAGCCAGGCGACGCGCAGATGTAATCGAGGAGGTGCTTGCCTGTGCCCATGCCGCGCTGCTCACGCCGGGACCACCAGTAGGACCCTTCCACTGGGCACGAGAAGCCGCTCAGATTTCGCAGGCCCGTAGCGACGAGGACAGCCGCGAGTCTCTTGCCGTTCTCCGAACGTACCGGTGCTCCCTTATCATCGACCTCCCCGTGTTGACCGACGATGCCCTCCTCTTTTCGGCTGCATGCCGGCCCGAGCTTCGCGTTGGCATCCGCCACCGTGACCACAAGACCTTTGGCTCCAAAAAAAGCTATAGCTGCCTGCCAGGCCTCATACGCCTCTGACGACTCTTCTTCCTGCGTTTCCTGGGGAAAGTAGCCGTTGCCCACATAGATATCCTGAGCGCCGGTAACACCCGAGGCGATACGCAGCCACACTTGCTGCCGGTGGTCGACGGGGGCTGACACCAGGTTGCAATACGGACCAAGGAAGTTAGCAACCGCGAATAGAACCCCACCCTTGCAGCGATTTTTCTCGCTGACCTCCGCAGGTTTTCCAAAAATCCGGAATCCATCCAGGCTGCATTTGGAAAGTTGCTTCTTGCCCATGCGGTGCTCCTGAGCCCCGATGACTAGCCAGCCCTCGTGCTTGTAGGATGATGCCCATTCCGCCGTGCCTACGTTGTCGTATCCCGTTTTACCCTGCCAGTTGTGACTCGCGACGAGTAGCTTGAAGCCGGTATCGAACTGCTTGGAGCGGTGCTTCTTGGCTCGTTTCCGGACCCGACGGCCGCGCTTGGCTTCCGCCCTCGCGCTGCCCCCCTCTGCAGGTGCTTGCGCAGGTTGGTCCCCCACTGCACTGGCCGCCGAATGCAGGGGCACCACATGCATATCAGCACACTCAGACACACACTTAGGTGCATCGGCAGCCAATTCCGAAGACACCACCTGCACATCATCGACACATTCTTCATGCAGAGGCAAGACGCGATATCCCGTCGCAGCTTCCTCCTTCCGGACCGCCGCTTCCCCACGCAGATGGATGCGAATAAGCCTTCGGACACGTTCCCTGTCCCTGAACCTGCGCCCAAGGGCCACATTGACCCCTCTGCCGAAGAATTTGAGATGTTTGAGTTGCTGCAACGCCGTCTGCCTGCTGTCATCGTCCTCGTAGACCAGCTCCAGGTGACGAGACATTCGCTGGCCTTGCCACTCCATTACCGGGACCACCAGACCAAGACCGCTCATTTTGGAGGCGATCTCCTGTAGATTGGCGCGTTCTGAGAGCCCCCAGACAATCAGATTACGCCCGTCCTTGTCGTACCGATCTACCCGCCGGTACCGTCGAGGCGGCGGTGCCATCTGCCATATAGCGCCGCTCGCCTTATGTTGAAGCGCCGACCCGTGTGCC
>WBZZ01001037.1:257500-272500 GCA_019918135.1 Paulinella micropora | reverse complement strand
CCGTCGACAGGGTACGTTCAAAAGCCGGAGGTACCGGCAAGTGCTCCCAAAAAACAAGGAATTTCTGCATTCAGGACACTCACCTAACGCACATATTTGTGTGAATTCAAAGAAATTATTTCAGCATCAAGATCGAGTCTAGGGCTAGCCACCCTGTCAATGTGAGCTCCCAAAACTTCTCCTGGTTCACACAAACCATGATTTATTCCGACGAGGGCGCAGAAAATAGGCTTAAAAAAAGGAATTTTGGCATTCAGGACACTCCCCTAACGCAAATATTTGCGTGAATTCCAAAAAAATTATCTCAGCATCAATATCGATTCTGGGGCTAGCCACCCTGTCAATATGAGCTCCCAACTCCGTCTGGTTCACACAAACCATGATTTATTTCGACAGCACAGGGCCGGCACTTCCAAGAAATTGGCTGTAAAACCTTCTGCTAACTCCAAACGTGCTGCCTCTTAGTCGAACCGGCGTACTTCATCTGGCTGGAGCGTACTGCCCAATGAGTGGAACGTGCTGCACTAAGCAATACCGACGTACACGTGTGCTGATTTTTTGGTGCAAAACTTGAGATTTCCGAGTTGTGCCCGAATTTTTGATCCCACCAAAACTGTACGCCACTTAGTGCGCCTACAAAGAACCATCCAAAGTTAGGCACAACTCGAGGATCCCAACTTGACTTTTCCTCGAAAAATGAGCACATGGGTATGTAGATATTGCTTGGTGCAGCACGTCCCACTAATTGGGCAGTACGTTCCAGCCAGATGCAGTTCCTTTGACTAAGAGGCAGCACGTTTGGAGTTGGCAGTACCTTTCCCTTGCAGACTTCCTGGACTGCCGGCCCTGTGCAGGGGTGCGAAAAAAAAAACAAGGAATATTAGCATTCAGGACATTCCCCTAACGCAAATATTTGTGTGAATTCCAAAAAAAATCATATCAGCATCAACATCAAATCTGGGGCTAGCCACCTGCAAATATGAGCTCCCAACCTCGTTCCCATAAACCATGATTTATTCCGACAGGGGAAATGGGGGGGGGGGGGGGGTTACACAATTTCCATTTTCGCCTCCACCCTACTCCCAACACCTTTCAGTGATGATGATGATAATAATAATAATAATAATAATAATAATAATAATAATAATAATAATAATAATAACAATAATAATAATAATAATAATAATAATAATAATAATAGTGCTTCTCTGTCAATGGCTGATGCATTTCTGCACATGCGCCTCCATCGTCTCACCCGTGAGGGGAGTACGAAGAATTGACGATAAGCTCTAATGACACCCCCGCAAGGGCAGTTCCAACACTTCCAGACGGGCCGGTATGTTCGATGAAAATACTGGTCCAGAAATAGACCGGTATGTTCAATGAAAATACTGGTGGCACCGACGGGAATCGAACTGGCGACAGGGCCCAGATGGTAGAACTTGACCACTGGGCTATCACGGTGTCCATTAATAATAATAATAATAATAATAATAATAATAATAATAATAGTGCTTCTCTGTCAATGGCTGATGCATTTCTGCACATGCGCCTCCATCGTCTCACCCGTGAGGGGAGTACGAAGAATTGACGATAAGCTCTAATGACACCCCCGCAAGGGCAGTTCCAACACTTCCAGACGGACCGGTATGTTCAATGAAAATACTGGTCCAGACGGAGCGGTATGTTCAATGAAAATACTGGTGGCACCGACAATAATAATAATAATAATAATAATAATAATAATAATAATAATAATAATAATAATAGCTAGGTGCTGCGCGCCGGGCTGGGGTTCCCAGGGGGGGGGGGGGGGGGGGGGGCGGACCCCCCCTTCCCCGTCGACAGGGTATGTTCCATGTACGGTGAATAAATTTTTTATGCATGTAGTTTGCAGCTTGGGATAAGAGTATGTACATATACTCGGTGGCAATGGCATCATCACTGGAGTCTGCCAGCTGTGTATGCAATCCAAGTTCTGCCCTGAGGACACTAAAAACCCTTACAACCTGGCTTCTGTGAACCTCTGTCCAAGTGGTCAATATTGCCCCGATCTAAAGACACGCAAGGCCTGTCCGGCTGGTTTCTTCTGTGTAACTGGATCAACTGCACCTGTGAAATGCCAGTTGGGAATGTACTGCCCCGAGAACTGCTCCGTACCGAATAATTGGTACGCCTCCTTCTCTCGGAATCCCCTCCCTAAGACTTTATCATGCCCATTACTTCCTCTGACACTTACCTGCATCATGAAGATGTTTTAACGTTATTTTCAGGATATTGCGGCTGCATTTTAAATCTTCATGCCCCCCCTCCCCCCCCCCCCCTTTTTAAAATTAAAAAAACAGACAAATTTTCTGTGAAGAAGCTTATCAGACAGGGCAGGAATGTCGCTAAAAATGATCGACCTTCGGAGCAAGCTTCGCAAATTCAATCAATATTACTTCATGTGCGCGTGCACTAAATTATATTAACAAAAGTGTAAACGGAAATGCATGCAGAGATAAGTACAGGGTGATTTTTAGAAAAGTTTGCGCGTACACACACCTCGATGCCGCGTGATCTTCTCCTGCTTCTGCTGCTTCCGTCCGCCTTTCTAGGTGCGCCATCGGCCATTACTGCCCGGACCCCTCCCAGCAGCTGCCCGTCCCAGGAAACACGTTTGCAAAGCAAGGATATGCACAAGCGCAGGTACAGAGCAGTAGAGTGGGGATATTTGAGGCCAAATCGATTTCCACTTGTAAAACGTCCATGTAAAAACTGACTCGGTACGTTGAAGGTTTCAGAGGAAATCTCCCGATCCAAGACATCTTTTCTAGCTAGGTACAAGGACCTGCCACGCTATCTGCGGTGTTCTTAACTTGCAAGGCTAGACCTTCAATCGGCTGTCTGTGAAAAACATGCCACAGAGAAATGAAAAAAGTGCGAAATTTTGCGGGAATTTCGGCGAGGAAAAAAAGCTGTGCAAAGTAGTTGTTTTCCAGTGAAGATACCACACTAGACAATCATCAGGAGGAAAGCCTCTATGTGTGTATGTCTGTCTGTATGTATGTATGTATGTATGCATGTATATATATATGTATATATAAATATATATATATATATATGTGTGTGTGTGTGTGTTTGTGTGTGTGTGTGTGTGTCTGTGTCTGTGTCTGTGTGTATGTGTGTATGTATGTATATATATATATATGATATATATATATATATATATATGTGTGTGTGTGTGTGTGTGTTCTGTTACTACATGTACACAGGAATGTCCCTGGCTCAGCGTATGCCGGGCCGGCGCTGAGGTCATTTACCTCCATCCATGGGGCCATATCTACCTAACTCTGTTTCTCCCTCCATGTCTACCTAACACTCGGCCCTCCCTCCATCCCTCTCTCCGAATTCCCCCTCTTCTGCCCATAGCTACGTATACCTTCCTACCTACCTACGTATACCTTCCTTCCTCCCTCCCTCCCTCATACTCCCTACCTATCTACCTACCTCCTCCATCCCTCCTTCCCTCCCTCCTTCCCTCCCTCGGTAGCGCTATATATAGCTACCTACAGTACTTGTCTCTTCCTTCTTATCTCCCTCTCTCCATATCTATCTAGTATGATATATTTATGAAAATAGCTTTCTACCTACCCTCTTTCTTCCTCCCTCCTTTTCTCCCTTAGGCTTTTACCTACTACCTCCTTCGGTTTCCTTCCTCCCTCCCTCCCTTCGTGTCTACCTACCTACCTACCTACCTACCTTCTTCCTTCCTCTAGCCTGAGGCTCCTTCTCTCCCCATCTACGTACCTACTTCCTTCATCCCTTCCTTCCTTTCTATGCTACCTGCCTACCTACCTTCCTACTCGCGTGTATACATGTGTGTATGCAACATGTACCTTCCTTCCGTGTATACGTATATGCGTGTATGTAACATGTACCTTCCTTCGCGTGTATACAACATGACCTACCTACCTTCCTTCGCGTATATACATGTATACAACATGACCTACCTTCCTTCCTTCGTGTGTATACAACATGACCTACCTTCCTTCCTTCGCGTGTATTCGTGTGTATGTAACATGTACCTACCTTCCTTCGCGTGTATACATGTGTGTATGTAACATGTACCTTCCTTCCTTCGTCCCCAGACCTACCTACCTACCTACCTACCTACCTCCTTCCGTGTATACGTATATGCGTGTATGTATATATGCATGTTTAATTTGTATGTAGGTAGGGAGGCCTAGGTAGCATGCATCCATGTTTTAAAATTTATTTCATACATACTAAATTGGTATGTATAAGCATTTTCAATGAATGCATACATTCATGTTTGCATGCATCATCGCGTATGGATGAATGCGCATGCACATATACATGTGTACACAATATTATACATGAATGCGCATCTACATACACGCACAAATGTAAATAAATGCCTACGTACACGCATACATTCATACCCATTTACAAGGTGCCGAATCGCGCCCCGATGATCGCTTTGGGCGTAGTGGTGCTCTTCTGCCTCTTCTGCCTCTTTTTCCTTGTTCTTTATTTGGAGAATTTGCGTCGCAACTGCCAAGCGGACGCGTCCCTAAAGCACCACATGGATGCGCACAAGTCTATGAGTATACCGGAATGGCCCAGCAGAGGAAAAATCGGCAACGAACCGAGTGGGGCCTATAGCCCGCAACCTGTCCCTGCCAATATACGATTCCAGGACCTGTCCCTTAAGATTAGGAAGACAGGGCAAGTGGTCGTCAAGGTAAACATCTGCATATGTACATGCATGGTACATCTACAATAAATAGATTGTATGTATTATGTAATAAATAATATATGTTTTATGTATGTGTGTAACATGAATTTATGCTTATGTTTTGTGCGTTTGCACAGGCACGTGCGTGTGTACCAGTATACATAATAATTTGTTTTAATTATCTGTATATGTATGCATGAATGAATGTATTGCAATTAATGGTTCAAGGCAGCATGATATGGTCATATTAATGTATTTGTGTCTGTAATATGTATGCAACAAGATATAATACTAGTATGTTCATGCATAATTGTATGACATGTATAAATGTGCGAGCATATATGTGGGTACATGCGCAATATGTATTTATGCATGTGTATGTATTGATGTATTTAATATATATATATATATATATATATATATTTATACATATATTAAAAAAAAAGAATGTACGTTATAAAATTGTGCAAGTAATATTGTACTTAGCATGGGATCTTGCATGTAGGGCGTCACAGGGGAGTTCAAGCACTCGAGCCTCATTGCAGTGATGGGTCCCTCCGGGGCGGGCAAGACATCCTTTCTCAACTGCCTGACCGGAAAGACGTTTTACGGGCAGCGGGGGGGCAGAGTGGAAATCAATGGGCACCCTGTGAAGGACATGTCAACGGATGAAATGCGGAAGGAGATGTGGTTTGTCCCCCAAGACGATATTGTCAACGATATCCTGACGGTAGACGAGAGGAGAGGAATAGAAGAAGACCGCATACGAAGTTGTTAACCATACCTCGACTGTTGGTGCATGGAAATTATCAAGGATATCGAAAACTTGAAGTCTTGTATAAAGGCATAATGATACAATCACCCCACAGGTGTTATACCAATTATATTACAACATAAATTACAATTATATAAATTACATATATATATATATAAGAATATTAGTGTTTAATATAACATGGACAGTATATGTGCGTGTGTATGTATGTACAATGAATGCATGTGTGCCATGTGACTACATATATAAATGTGCCCTGTTAACTGCCAGATTGAATATGCATTCATGTTTAAGTATACATAATATTGCAACCGCTGCAGGTGCGCGACATGTACATTACTTCTTACTGTTTTGCTTAGTACTTATTACCCAAGTACACGTGCAACTTTTTGCCCCTAGGTACGGGACAATTTGTACTACTCCGCTATGCTGCGGCTGCCGGCGGACATGCCTCGCGCTCAGAAGATACACATGGTAGACGATGTGATCGAGCTGCTAGATCTTGCCCGTATACAGCACCGTGTGGTCGGGAGTTTGGAGGCGCGTGGTATTTCGGGCGGGCAGCGCAAGCGCGTAAACGTTGGGATGGAACTAGTTTCATCCCCAATCTTGTTCCTGGACGAGCCGACCAGTGGGCTGGATTCCTCCACCGCGCGGTCGGTTCTGCAAAGCCTGCACAGCATCGCGCACCTCGGCGTCACCACGATAGCGGTGGTGCACCAGCCCCGTTACGAGGCATTCCTGGAGTTCGACCAAATGCTGCTCCTGGGCGTTGGCGGGGTCCCTGTGTACCTGGGACCGGCGTCAGAGGTATGATTGTATGTGTGTATGTAATATTGTATGTATGTGTGTGTGTATGTGTGTATGTATAGGTCGGGAACTATTTTGCTTCGATTGGGTTGCCCGTACCTCCGAGGGTAATCCTGCAGACTTCTTCATGGATGTGATCGCGGGCTTGGTCAAACACCCCGCGGACCCCGATTTCACGCCTGATAAGCTGTCTAAGGTCCCAAGGCAACCCTCCAGCACGCACATGCATGGCAGCATGATCGTATGTTATTAAGCAGTATTAGAGGTATATATATACACGAATCCATACATAAATATTATTATGAAATGCACTTATTTAATTTACTAAGTATACAAAGCTTTAACATGTATTCAGAGGTACATGCAAGTAATATTGAAAACATAGTAATTATAAAAGGCATGCATCATACAGATTACATGCTTATAATTACAGGCCTAGGTAATCTTACAGTTTTGATATCGATGCTTCGTCGCGAGCTACTTGTGTTCATGCATGCATGCATAACTTAAATTTATTTACTGGTCTTTTGCGCTGATTGACCATCATGCATACATGTGCAAATACATGATACATTTTATATGCATTGACTTTCATTTATGCAGATTTGGAGCGATCACCTTGAGAAAGTGCAGCTCCGCAGCGTCTGCGAAGAGGAGCCCTTAGGTGCTGATGCCACCGCATCCTCCCCAGCGCAAAGCAATAATATCTCAGTGTCGCAATTGGAAGTCAATCCAGCCGTGCAAATTGGCAAGCAGGATAGTAGCGTCGACATAGTGATTCCCAACGCAGAAGGCAATCAAAGTGGGTACGTTGCATCAGACTAGAAAGCAGCTCAAGTCAAGGAGAAGGGGCCCCTGAAGGGAGAATCTACAGCGAGCGAGAAGTCCGAGAAGGCGCAACCGGCACTGGTGGTACGTAGGCAGCCCTGCGCGTACGTGCAGTTCTGGTTGTTTCTGGAGAGGGACTTGTGGAGGCTCAAGGTCGAGATCCGGAGCATTCTACAGGGGCCCATTCTGCTGTCTTTGCTGGGGCTGCTGCTGGGTTATTTGTATGGTGGGGCATGGGAAATTTAAAAACTGCCTGAGATCGGTCTAAACGCATCACTGTTGTTTGGGCTCTTCTCCGCGCTGTTTGCTGTGCCCTTGTTTGCAAAAGAGCAGATGCTGAGCTATCGGGAAGCCGCGGCAGACTGCAATGAAACGGCCTATTTCCTCTCCAAAATGCTTATAAACCTTTTGTACGGGGCTTGGCATACTTCGTTCCTGCTGTTGCTTACCCGCTCCTTAACCCTCTTCCTCAATTTACTACCACCTGGATGCTCCTTTATTTGGTGTCCTATTCGCAATCTGGGATAGGCATACTTGCCTCTATCCTACTAGGGAAGGATGCACGTACCAACTGGAGTTTTCTCCCTCGTTACGGGGCTCTTCCTTTCCGGGGTGTTGATTCGCTTAGCGGACTCCTCCACGACTTTGCAGAGGATTACCTATATGAGCCACGGCCGCTGGTTCTCCGAGAACTTCTTCATCGCGGAGTACCTTGCCTTTCCAGAGCACTTTAGACAAGGTGATCTTTCTTTCGACTGGCTTGCTTTCTTCGGCTATAAGGAGAGCGACTGGTATAAGGTATGCATACGTTTAAAAGGGAAGGACAGGGCAAGAAAGGTAGATAGAGATAGATAGATAGAAAGATAGATAGATAGATAGATAGATACTAAGATAGATAGATAGATAGATAGATAGATAGATAGATAGATAGATAGATAGATAGATAGATAGATAGATAGATAGATAGATAGATAGATAGATAGATAGATACTAAGATAGATAGATAGATAGATAGATAGATAGATAGATAGATAGATAGATAGATAGATAGATAGATAGATAGATAGATAGATAGATAGATAGATAGATAGATAGATAGATGCCATTTTATTCATCGATGTCCATGACATCGTCATCATCGCTATCGTTTCATCCTCAGTCTCTCTTACGTTGCAAAGCCTTGCGTCGTATTTAGTCTCTGATCTATTGTTTATGTGTGTCTGCTAGGGCATTTATGTACCGATCATTGTCGGCACGGTGTACCGTGTGCTTTCCTACTTGGGCCACATCTATTACGACAGGATGATACAAAGTTTCCGAAAAATCCCGAACTTTAAATTTAAATAATCAGCTTTAAATTTAAAGTGATCATTTAAGTCCAAAATCTTCAAAATTTCATAACACTTACTCATGCGCCCACATTTGTGGATCAAGATCCACAAATGTGGATCGGCGGTATATACTTTTTGAGTTTTGAATCCATATTTATGGATTTTGATAGTTGTATTAATATTATTGTAATACATATTATCGAAATGAGTCCGGTTGAAGCTAACCATGTCAAAAAACCGTTCTTTAATAACTAATAAAACCTTCACAACCGAGGTTAGAGTGGCCACCGCTGCCTCTTATATCTGCCAGATGGCACCCAGCGATGAAATGTATGCCACGTAAAACAAGTGCCTGTTCGGCAGAAAAAATAGCGACAATTGCTACAGTAAGCTCGCGTACGCTTGCGGATTCCATTGTGAAGGCACACTGCACAATGCGACGGTACCGAGGCTGCATTCTTGTTGACTGCGCCACGCTTTCCCTCACTCAGTCGCCTCGCTGCCTGAGCTTACTAGATGGCCATGGCATACCATATTTGCGTGCCTCTCACGATGCACTTCTAACACCTCCATATACATCAGAATATGATACAAGACCATCAATTCAGTAGGTCCTCAGCTTGAGCATGATTTTACGTGTTGCATGGGGATGATCATACTTTAGTGTATAATGCGGCATGGCTGAATCGAATGGCTCACCACTGCGCCATACTCTCACCATCAGTTAGGCATGGTAGAACGCAAGCATAAAAGCCTCCGCCGCGCTATCCAGGCACTCGCAGACAAAGACAAATAGACTTGACCCAAGGCCATGCCAGCCATATCGTTCTCGCAGAACACTTACGTCTCCACCGCCACCGGCGTATCGGCTTTTTGAAGGTATGATGGCTCGCGAGCCACGTACATCTATCGATATTTTCGACTCTCCCGACGTCATCACTGAACGCGCGGCCCGATCAACCGCCGCAATGACTAAGTCTGGCTCGACGACCGTCAAGACATCGGACCAACTCAACACTCTCCGCTTAGCTCGGATTGCTGTCACGGCGTATGTCTAGGAATACGTTTTCTTCACGCGCAAGGCTGCCAACGAACAGAAGAACAAGCAACGGCGACGCAAGCTACCCGATTGGAAGGTAGGTGACCGAGTCACCGTCTATCGCCCCAAGCAATCCATCAAAGGTATTCCCGCCTCCTCCGTTCTTCAACACGACGGCCCGTACATTATATTGGAAAACCATCCAATAACACTTTTCGCCTAAGACACGAGCACACCAACAACGTCCTCCGCAAAATTGACATTGCACACCTCAGTCCCTACACGGCCCCAACCGACCTGGCTCAGGCCATCGACCCGGTCCAGGATCAGGAACACAATGACGACCAAAAGGACTATGTCGTTGGTGAGGTGATAGCCTTCATCGACGATGGCTTGCTCAAGTTAGGGATGATCATGGACGAAGATCCCACAGACGATCGCGACGACTTCCGCATCCACCAGCTCGGCATCACTTCGCTGTCAAACATGCAGCACCGCCCAGTCTACGTGAAGCTGATCACGCATCCGGACTGCACTGTCACGGAAGGAAAGACGCATCTCCAATGCACATATCATCTCAACTCCTGGTAGAAGATGATACTCGACAGTGAAAATGATCGGGTCGTACATCGCGATTTTCAATTCAAGCCAAGCTCCAACTCCAGGAACAAGGGCTCGATCATTCCCGAACCAATCAAACGTTTACGCAAACCTTACAACGGTAAGAAATACGATTTTCACGTCTTCAAGATGAGATCGAAGTAGACTCTCAAGTGGTTTTTGCTTTTGGATTCCCGACGGACTCTATTTCCTTTCCCACTTCATATACCACCCACCAAGTTAGTATTTTCTACAGGCTTGTACGATAGTCGTATTCACATATTTTGAACTGGCATTAGCTAAGGCAGGTCACACAATGCTATTCACCGCTTTGAACACGTAGTGATAATGTTGGCACTACGCTAATTTCATGATGTATGATTGGGTACACTATATCCGTCCTGCCTCTGCATGTTAATACTACCTTGATCAATGCGTTGACACATATACGCACGCACATATCGCGCATTGATCTACATCTGCAATCTTTTTGATTCATTTTCTTTTAATACTTATTCACATATCAATTGGTCAATCATCTGTTACGATTCGTTTCGATCGCAACTCCAACCTACCGTTATGGTCTGGGGGGCCGGGGGGGGGGGGGGGGGGGTTATCGGAATGAATCATATGTAGTTAGCATGTAAATAAACTCAGTGAAATCGGGGCGCAAATCTGCGTTTGAACTAAAATAGATGTTTTAATACTGTTTTTTTTATTTACTAATACAGATATTGAACTGGTCCGCACACAAAAAATATCAATATTATGTTATGAATTGATTACACACTACATATTTAAAGAGAAGACGTTCTGTTTCAGTGAGGTTAAAAAAAAAAACACTATGACACATGTTAATGAAAATTACTTGAAACTAGTGTGCGGACCAGTTTAATTTTTTTCTTTTATCTTCTATATTTGAAATTTTATGAAACCTTCGATCGCAGCCCCTTTTTGACATGAAAAATGCATGTTGTTCAAGCCTGCCCTCACTTTTTTATACGGCAGTGACCCGATTTTTCGCAGCCCCTTTTTGACATGAAAAATGCATGTTGTTCAAGCCGGCCCTCACTTGTTTATACGGCAGTGACCCGATTTTTGCGGGGTTGATTTTTGGAAGAGGTCGTGAAATTTCCCATGTCAAAAATGGTGTCTGTGCACTCGTTTTCGTTGTTGATATTTGTAGCTGCTTGTATCTTTGGTGGTCTTCGCTTTTCATAGTTACTAGTTAAAGAACACTTGTACAAATTTTTTCAATAAAATTCCTGTTCTGTACGACAAACGTACTTGGTGTTTGGTGGTATTTTTTTGCAATGAAAAAATGGAAAGTTATGTTTTGTGATTAAAAATCAGTTTGTATAGGACTATAGAATGTCTAAATCTGTTTGTATACTTAATGCACGTAAATTCACAAAGCCTGTCCTTGGTAATTTGAATACACAATTAGATTTCACACAGCGATTTTCGATGGTATGTCTGACCAAAACATCACTTTGAAAATCGATGAGAGCGCATCGCTCCTTTCAATTTTATTGTTGAAAATGATGTTTTTGTTTATTGTGATGCTATTCCAAGCCTCAGAACATGTGCACAGACCTCCTGACATACACACATGGCCACTGCCTTTTCGAGTTTCATGCTTCAAAAAATGTCTGACTTTATATTTTTAGACACACACAAAAATAAGCCACAAAAAGTCAGGAATGTTCCACTAGTGAACACAGGAGTTAAATTAACTACTTTCCAGCAACATTTAATGAATAATACAACTCCTATGACGATTTTTTCATTTTTGCTTTGATTCATTACGACCGGTTTTCACTTTGAAATTGCTCAGCATATACAAATTCTATTTTAATGAAGTTCTTCATTCATTATGTGTTCCTTATACATCAGAAACTAGTTATGTATATAGGATCCTCTGACACCATTTTTCCAGTCTTGTTTCTCCAGCTCAACAAAAAAAAACCGTAGAATTTCCTAGGCAATAGTGAAACTTCACGCTCAAAACTTGAATGCGGGCCGGAGGGACTAGGTAAAAGTTACTGGTTTAGATGCAAGAATGCTTATTACGCAGGAACGAACATACCTACATTATTTTCTTTTATGTAGAATTCAAAGTAATCACTTAAATAAATTAAATAGTACATTGAAATAAAGTGAAAACTAAACGGTCATTTATTAGACTTTTGATGGGCAGCTAACTACATATGTACCGTACCGGACCGAAACATTAATATTGTGTTAAACTTTCTTCAAGTTTTGTCTTCAACTTTACACTTCTATTTTTAGTTCCGTTACTTCATTTTTCCATTTATTTATCAACTGTCATAACTTGTAGTTGTTACGTTTTCAACTGCCGTTAACAGATCAATTTATTTCCCTTTACCTGTTAACTTTTTAGAAAATGTTGACTATTGCCTTTTTTCCCCATCTGAAACTTTATTTCCTTAGACCGCTTTTTCCTGTCCACAATCATAATTATTGATAGGTAAAATAGGCAACACACCAGGTAAAGTGGCATTCTTTCACACTTTTACTTTATTTTTCCAGACTGACTTGAACAACTCCAACCACTACACAATTCGTGATAGAACTTGAATTATTTTCGTTAGTTCTCAGAATTTGCATTGTTTCGAAAGGGACAAGTAGTCTGTCAAGAAAGAGTACTAGTTGAATAAACTGGAATTGACCATCCCAGCGTTTTTTGGTACCTATCCTGTTCTCGGAAGTATTTTGTGATCAAACGACAGCCGTGTGTGTATTCATTTGAATGCCGGTTGGCAATTAAAATTATTTCCTCACAGGTCTGAGGCTAGTCAAGACTTACAGTAATACGGTACTGAGTAGTACTAAGTGGAAGTGATTCAAGAGCTGAGTCCTTGTTCTTAGTATTAAATGTATTTTAAGAGTTGACTTAGTGAACTCTTATTACATTTCCGGTTTTGAAGATTGTAGTAAAAACACCCCTGGCTACACGTCACAGATCACAGTGACATTGTCGTCCTGGCCAACCCTGAGCAAACGAGAAATGGGTGCATTCTAAGAGTGGATTTTTCCACTTCCTAAGATCGATCGTGTTCGAATCCTGCAGTGTAGACAAGGCATACGATTGCCTTTTCGTCTCGACTAAAGACAAAGGCATACGATTGCTACTAAAGACATACGATTGTCTTTCTATGCAAGAAAGGGAGCGAGGGTCGTACGAACGGTCCTTTGATCTTTCATGTATTTCGATTAAGCATTACTGGTTACCAAATAATGTGATAGGGGTCTGACCGCTAATCAGCGAACCAGACTCGGTAAATAGCTTTTCAGTCTATCTCTTCTTCCTTGGATCTCAATTATCGACTCGATCTCATCCTCGACTTGTTATACCGTAGACCTGCAATTGATACAGTAGCATACGATTGCCTGCGCCTTTCGATCTCGACTAACTAGACTAACGACACAGCTTCTCCGTCTATCTATTCTTCCTTGGATCTCATTTATCGACTAGATCTCATTATCGACTTGTTATACCGTAAAACTATGACCATGTTGACCAGTGTTGCAATCCGCTCTTGACCATCTAGCCAAACGTTCCTCATTCTGACTACGCGTACGATCGCGGTCAGTGCTCATCATCACTAGTTCCCAATACGATGCGGAAATTTTCCCAGCTATTAAAGCTCTGTTCTTTTTTTCTCTGTTCATTTAAATCTCGTGATCGCTAATTGAGTCTACGCTTTCCTTCCGATCTTCTTTACGTATGTGTCAAGGTCGCAACATTGTCAGTCCCGCAAAGAAACTTGGCCCTCGCTAACCGTCTTCGTCTCTCTCTCTCTCTATATCTATCTATCTATCTATCTATCTATCTATCTATCTGTGTCTCTCTCTCTCTCTCTCTCTCTTTCTCTCTCTCTCTCTCTCTTTCTCTCTCTCTTTCTCTCTCTTCTCTCTCTCTCTCTCTCTCTCTCTCTCTCCCTCTCTCTCTCTTTATCTCTCTCTCTCTCTCTCTCTCTCTCTCTCTCTCTCTCTCTCTCTCTCTCTCTCTCTCTTACTGCTACTACTACTACTACTACTACTACTACTACTACTACTACTACGACTACTACTACGACTACTACTACGACTACTACTACGACTACTACTACGACTACTACTACGACTACTACTACGACTACTACTACTACTACTACTACTACTACTACTACTACTACTACTACTACTACTACTAATACTACTAATACTACTACTAATACTACTACTAACTACTACTACTACTACTACTACTACTACTACTACTACTACTACTACTACTAACTACTAACTACTACTACTACTACTACTACTACTACTACTACTACTACTACTACTACTACTACTTCTACTAGCTACTACTACTACTACTAACTGTTACTAACTAACTGTTACTACTACTAACTGTTACTACTACTACTACTACTACTACTACTACTACTACTACTACTAACTGTTACTATTGCTAACTCCTACTACTACTACTACTACTATCCCTCTTTCCCTCTCTCTCTCTCTCTCTCTCTCTCTCTCTCTCTCTCTCTCTCTCTCTCGCTCGCTCGCTCCCTCGTTCACTCGGCACTGGAAACGTCTCTCAAATACGCACGACCCACGAGGGTAGTGCCATGTCCTCTACAGCACATGCATACACTCCAAGACTTCCGTGCTTCCCGTACGATTACCTGATAAACTAAACTCAATACTTTAATACTCGCGGTGCTACGTTCACGACTGGACGGAACCTCTTATGCTTCATTCGCGGCGTTACGTTCACGACCGGACGGAACCTTTTATGTTTTGTACATGTGTTTCGTGTTGTCTTTTGTTTATGTCTTTTGCCCCAGTGCCGTGACAA
>WBZZ01001037.1:222500-225000 GCA_019918135.1 Paulinella micropora | reverse complement strand
CATTTCTTTTAGTATCTTAGTTATTACTGCTTATTCCGTGAAATGCCGTCTTGGGTATCTCTCTCTATATAGTTATATATCTTACTAGAATTGTTATAGTTGGTATCTCACTAACTACATAACTATGATTTCTTTTATTATCGTTGTTATTACTGCTTATTCCGTGAAATGCCGCCTTGGGTATCTCTCTATCTATGTAGTTATTCATCTTACAATAATTGTTATAGTTGACATAACTATCATTTCTTTTAGTATCATTGTTATTACTGCTTATTCCGTGAAATGCCGTCTTGGGTATCTCTCTCTATGTAGTTATATATCTTACTAGATGATATCTCACTAACTACATAACTATGATTTCTTTTATTATCTTAGTTATTACTGCTTATTCCGTGAAATGCTATCTATGTAGTTATTCATCTTACTATAATTGTTATAGTTGACATAACTATCCTTTCTTTTATTATCGCTGTTATTACTGCTTGTTCTGTGAAATGCCGTCTTGGGTATCTCTCTATCTATGTAGTTATATATCTTACTAGAATTGTTATAGTTGGTATCTCACTAACTACATAACTATGATTTCTTTTATTATCGTTGTTATTACTGCTTATTCCGTGAAATGCCGCTTTGGGTATCTCTCTATGTAGTTATTCATCTTACTATAATTGTTATAGTTGACATAGCTACCATTTCTTTTAGTATCGTTGTTATTACTGCTTATTCCGTGAAATGCCGTCTTGGGTATCTCTCTATCTATGTAGTTATTCATCTTACTATAATTGTTATAGTTGACATAAGTATCATTTCTTTTAGTATCTTAGTTACTGCTTATTCCGTGAAATGCCGTCTTGGGTATCTCTCTATCTATGTATCTATATATCTTACTATGATTGTTATAGTTGGTATCTCACTAACTACATAACTATGATTTCTTTTATTATCTTAGTTATTACTGCTTATTCCGTGAAATGCCGTCTTGGGTATCTCTCTATCTATGTAGTTATTCATCTTACTATAATTGTTATAGTTGACATAACTATCATTTCTTTTATTATCGTTGTTATTACTGCTTATTCCGTGAAATGTCGCCTTGGGTATCTCTCTATCTACGTAGTTATATATCTTACTAGAATTGTTATAGTTGGTATCTCACTAACTACATAACTATGATTTCTTTTACTATCTTAGTTATTACTGCTTATTCCGTGAAATGCCGTCTTGGGCACCTCCCTATCTATGTAGTTATTCATCTTACTATAATTGTTATAGTTGACATAACTATCATTTCTTTTAGTATCGTTGTTAGTACTGCTTATTCCGTGAAATGCCGTCTTGGTCTCTCTATCTATGTAGTTATTCATCTTACTATAATTGTTATACTTGACATAATTATCATTTCTTTTATTATCTGCTTGTTCTGTGAAATGCCGTCTTGGGCACCTCGCTATCTATGTAGTTATTTGTCTTTCTAAAATTATTATAGTTGGTATCTCACTATCTACATAACTATCATTTCTTTTATTATCGGTATTACTGATTGTCCTGTGAAACGCTATCTATCTATCTATCTATCTATCTATCTATCTATCTATCTATCTATTCTATCTATCACTACCTACATAACCATCATTACTTTCATTATTCATTATCGTTGTTCTTACTGCTTGTTGCTGTGAAATGCCGACTGGGGTATGTCACTGTCCACAACATTATCATTACCATTATTATTATCTTTGTTATTACTGCTTATTTTGTGAAACTCTGATTGAGGCATGCCACGTGAGAGCACATCCTAGTGTGTACAATAAAGGAAAAGGAAGAAAAGCAAGCATTCAAGCATGCATGCATGCAGGAAGGAAGGAAGGAGGGAGGGAGGCAGGCAGGGAAGGAAAGAAGGGAGGAAAGAGGGAAGGACGGAGGGAAGGAAAGATGGAAAGGAAAGAAGGGAAGGAAAGAAGGGAGGAGAGGGAGGGAGGGAGGGAAGGGAGGAAAGAATGAATCCATGGAAGATAGATGAATGTATGAACATCCATAACAAACAGATAAAAATATGAATGTATGAACGTGTGTCTTCAGCGCTGCCCTGGTCTACGATGCAGAGGTCTTGCTCCTCCTCCTCCTCCTCCTCCTCCTCTTCTCCTCCTCCTCCTCCTCCTCCTCCTTCTTCTTCTTCTTCTTCTTCTTCTTCTTCTTCTTCTTCTTCTTCTTCTTCTTCTTCTTCTTCTTCTTCTTCTTCTTCTTCTTCTTCTTCTTCTTCTTCTTCTTCTTCTTCTTCTTCTTCTTCTTCTTCTTCTGCTTCTGCTTCTGCTTCTGCTTGTGCTTCTGCTTCTGCTTCTTCTGCTTCTTCTGCGGCGGCTTCTGCGTCGGCTTCTGCGTCGGCTTCGTCTGCTTCTGCTTCTTCTGCTTCTGCTTCGTCTGCTTCTGCTTCGTCTGCTTCTGCTTCGTCTGCTTCTGCTTCGTCTGCTTCTGCTTCGTCTGCTTCTGCTTCGCCTGCTTC
>WBZZ01001037.1:182500-190000 GCA_019918135.1 Paulinella micropora | reverse complement strand
ATCTCCCTACCTACCTACCTACCTACCTACCTATCTATCTATCTATCTATCTATCTATCTATCTATCTATCAATCTATCTATCTATCTATCTATCTATCTATCTATCTATCTATCTATCTATCTATCCTGGCGACAACTGTATTTGTATGGACCTCATGCTAGCAATAGTAGTCCACTTGTTATTGACGGGGCTATACACTTCAGCACTGGACAAGGCGTTTTCGAAACCTGCAAGCATAGAAAAAGTATGTCTGCCTCTAGGCATGCATGCAACTGATATGTTTTTGTTTTGTAACTAAACGTCACTTATTCAAAAACTTGAATTCAACACAAAAGACCCAAGCAAGCTTTTTGTTTTGCGATGGAGAGGACTTGTGAACAACTATTGCTGTAAGTACAGTGACTACTTATTCGTCATACCTTTCGCACATGCATGCAGAGTTCGAGGATACGTATGTCTGGATTGATGTATGCACGTACGTACGTAAGTTCCACACTCATGTTTTATCACACGCACATTCTGCACATAGATAGATAGATAGATAGATAGATAGATAGATAGATAGATAGATAGACAGATAGGCAGGTAGGTAGGTAGGTAGATAGATAGATAGATAGATAGATAGATAGATAGATAGATAGATAATGTCAAGAACACAACGACAGCGACAATCATGTCGCCCTAGCAGCATAAGACTATCAAAGCAAAACACAGCAGCGCAAAACCAGTATAACAAGAAAACAACAGCAAAAAGAACACCGTAACTATTATAACGATAACTTTGTATTAGCAACGAGAACGACAACAAGAACGACAACAACAACAACAAAAAACGACAACAACGACAACAACGTCAGTAAACAACAAACAGCAGGTGCGGCTTGCAGACCAAGTCCTGGTCCTGATAGTCCACCAAAGGCGTAGACTTTGCCATCCAGTGCCACAACTCCCAGAAACGCGCGTCGAGTAGTCATATTAGCAACCACGGACCAATTACCTGAGGTTTTAGTCATTCCATACAATCAACAATCATTCCAAATTATTTTTCTCAGCCAAGACTAACTGTCATGGCTCTTAAAAAGTTATCCAGAGTTTTCTCACAAGCCATAACGCCTAGATTCGGGCGCAAGAGCTGAAGTTGAAACGCTGCTGAGTAAAAGTCAGAAGAGCAATAACAGTAAAAAAGAAAATTATCAAAAACAACAACAGGAGCAGCAGCCAAACAATGAATGAGAACGACCATTTGGAGCTGGGCTAGGGTTGAAACATTCCGTTGTGGCAACCACTTCTTTAGCTTCACCATTTTCAGCTTCACCATTTTCAGGCAGAGTGGCTCCGCCAATGGCGTACACTCTGCCTGCCACAGCCGCGGCTCCCAAACCACTCCTGCACAAACAGCCAGCCACCACCGACATGAGATGTTCTTGGCAACTGAAATACTACAGGCACCTCGGGTCAGAAACCTAAAGTAAAATATAATAATAATAATAATAATAATAATAATAATAATAATAATAATAATAATAATAATAATAATAATAATAATAATAATAATATTAATAATAAAATCTGCCTTGGAGTGTTGACTGTGACATATTTGAGGGAAATCCCGATGAAAAAACCTAGTCACACTTGCTAAACAGAGTTCCAGCCCAATGGCCTCAAGGCGTTAAACTGTGACGCCAACTCATAACCCTTTGGTGGTAGATGCTGGGGAGGAGGGTCGTTGCGCGCGTAAAAGATCTTAAACTCCGCATATGCTGGTTGATAGCCCAGGACCCAGCAGACACCAGATTGTTATGGGTGGGGTTTCGAGGCAGCTCTAGCAACCGCGCTTGGTGTATGCACTTGCACATTCGGTGACGTCTTGCAAGAGGTTGCTGGGACTGCGGAATAACCTCGGCTTAGTGCAGTCTTGCCCTCAGGAGCTCCATCGGTGGCCCCGATCATCAGGCGAGAGACTGACACGGGGGGGTGGAGGACCTCGAACAAGGGTATTGGAGGCTTATGTCCGTTGAGGATATGCCATTAGCTGCATCAGTACGCCTCAGATATAGTAAATCTGCCTTGGATTGTTGACTGTGACATATTTGAGGGAAATCCCGATGAAAAAACCTAGTCACACTTGCTAAACAGAGTTCCAGCCCAATGGCCTCAAGGCGTTAAACTGTGACGCCAACTCATAACCCTTTGGTGGTAGATGCTGGGGAGGAGGGTCGTTGCGCGCGTAAAAGATCTTAAACTCCGCATATGCTGGTTGATAGCCCAGGACCCAGCAGACACCAGATTGTTATGGGTGGGGTTTCGAGGCAGCTCTAGCAACCGCGCTTGGTGTATGCACTTGCACATTCGGTGACGTCTTGCAAGAGGTTGCTGGGACTGCGGAATAACCTCGGCTTAGCGCAGTCTTGCTCTCAGGAGCTCCATCGGTGGCTCCGATCATCAGGCGAGAGACTGACACGGGGGGGTGGAGGACCTCGAACAAGGGTATTGGAGGCTTATGTCCGTTGAGGATATGCCATTAGCTGCATCAGTACGCCTCAGATATAGTAAATATTAATAATAATAATAATAATAATAATAATAATAATAATAATAATAATAATAATAAATAATAACAGTAATAGTGCTTCTCTGTCAATGGCTGATGCAAATCTGCACATGCGCCTCCATCGTCTCACCTGAGGGGAGTACGAAGAATTGACGATAGGCTCTAATGACACCCCCGCAAGGGCAGTTCCAACACTTCCAGACGGACCGGTATGTTCAATGAAAATACTGGTGGCACCGACGGGAATCGAACTGGCGACAGGGCCCAGATGGTAGAACTTGACCACTGGGCTATCACGGTGTCCAATAATAATAATAATAATAATAATAATAATAATAATAATAATAATAATAATAATAATAATAATAATAATAATAATAATAATAATAATAATAATAATAATAATAATAATGATAATAATAATAACAATCATAATAATAATCATAATAGTAGTAGTAAGTAGTAGTAGTAGTAGTAGTAGTAGTAGTAGTAGTAGTAGTAGTAGTAATGATAATAATAATAATAGTAGTAGTAATAATAATAATAATAATAATAATAATAATACTATATCTGAGGCGTACTGATGCAGCTAATGGCATATCCTCAACGGACATAAGCCTCCAATACCCTTGTTCGAGGTCCTCCACCCCCCCGTGTCAGTCTCTCGCCTGATGATCGGGGCCACCGATGGAGCTCCTGAGGGCAAGACTGCACTAAGCCGAGGTTATTCCGCAGTCCCAGCAACCTCTTGCAAGACGTCACCGAATGTGCAAGTGCATACACCAAGCGCGGTTGCTAGAGCTGCCTCGAAACCCCACCCATAACAATCTGGTGTCTGCTGGGTCCTGGGCTATCAACCAGCATATGCGGAGTTTAAGATCTTTTACGCGCGCAACGACCCTCCTCCCCAGCATCTACCACCAAAGGGTTATGAGTTGGCGTCACAGTTTAACGCCTTGAGGCCATTGGGCTGGAACTCTGTTTAGCAAGTGTGACTAGGTCTTTTCATCGGGATTTCCCTCAAATATGTCACAGTCAACACTCCAAGGCAGATTTACCATATCTGAGGCGTACTGATGCAGCTAATGGCATATCCTCAACGGACATAAGCCTAATAATAATAATAATAATAATAATAATAATAATAATAATAATAATAATAATAATGATAATAATAATGATAATAAAATAAAAATTTCAAAAAATAACCAAGAAGAAGAAGAAGAAGAAGAAGAAGAAGAAGAAGAAGAAGAAGAAGAAGAAGAAGAAGAAGAAGAAGAAGAAGAAGAAGAAGAAGAAAAGGTGACAACATCAACATGAATGACAACAACAACGCAACGACAACAACAACAATAATAATAATAACAGTAGTAGTAGTAGTAGTAGTAGTAGTAGTAGTAGTAGTAGTAGTAGTAGTAGTAGTAGTAGTAGTAGTAGTAGTAGTAGTAGTTAGTAGTAGTAGTAGTAGGAGTAGAAGTAGTAGTAGTAGTAGTAGTAGTAGTATCAGTGATGATAATAGTAATAATAATAATAATAATAATAATAATAATAATAATAATAGTGCTTCTCTGTCAATGGCTGATGCAAATCTGCACATGTGCCTCCATCGTCTCACCCGTGAGGGGAGTACGAAGAATTGACGATAGGCTCTAATGACACCCCCGCACGGGCAGTTCCAACACTTCCAGACGGACCGGTATGTTCAATGAAAATACTGGTGGCACCGACGGGAATCGAACTGGCGACAAATAATAATAATAATAATAATAATAATAATAATAATAATAATAATAATAATAATAGTAATAATAATCAACATCATCATCATCATAATAGCAATACTACTACTACTACTACTACTACTACTACTACTACTACTACTACTACTACTACTACTACTAATAATAATAATAATAATAATAATGATAATAATAATAATGATAATACTAATAATTCTAATAATAATAATAATAATAATAATAATAATAATAATAATAATAATAATAATAATAATAACGGATACAATGACAGCAGCAGAGCAGCAACAACATCAACGATAACAACAACGACAACATAACAACAATCAACAATGGCGATAGTAATACTTTTACTACTACTACTACTACTACTACTACTACTACTACTACTACTACTACTACTACTACTACTACTACTACTACTACTACTACTACTATTACTACTACTGCAATCTCAGCCATTCATGTTGGCACTTTTTTGTCAGTATTTTCGTAATCCCTACTTTGAACTACATCCCTAAAAGAGCGTCTTCAGGTTGTGAAAGCACAACGAATCTGCCTCTAAACCCTTCTGGCACAGCTCTTCAGGCCTTGGAGCGATCCCAACCATTCATTTTGGCACTACTTTGTCAGAATCTTTGTAAATCTTTATTTTGGCAAGTTCCTTCAAAAGAGCGCTTCTCGAGGTTGTGAAAACCAAAGCATCAGCCTCTCAACTCTTCTGGCACGACTCTCAGAGCCTTGGAGCATTCTTAGTTATTCATTTTTTTGTTTGCTAATTCGCTTCGGGTACGAACAATTGCAATGCTGGGCATCCTGGAGAGAAGGGCCCCGGACCCCAACTTTCCACAGTCGAACTGCGGCAGGTAAACATCATAAATCCTTCTGGCACAACTCTTAGAAAATTGGTGCATTCTCAGCCCGGACCCAGCTTTCCACAGTCAAACTGCGGAAGGTAACCGTCATAAATCCTTCTGGCACAACTCTTAGAGAATTGGTGCATTCTCAGCCAATGATGCTGATGCCTGGGAGCTACAAGTTGGCATTCAGAACACTCTCCTAACGCAACATTTTCGTGAATTCCAAAAAAAATCATGCCAACATCAACGAGTCAGGGGCTAGCCACCCTGCAAATACAAGCTCCCAACTCCTGGTTCCCACAACCATGATGTACTCCGACAGGGGTACCGACATTGGTGGAGGGGGGGATGCACAATTTTCCTATTGCTACTCCCAACACCTTTCAGGGATAACAAAAATAATCAGATAATCAGAATGATAACCATACAGTAAACTACTTAGCCTCAGAAAGGTCCAGACACATTTGGTATTTTGTGCGAGATGAAATGCGCAAATCAAGTCCGACGTGAATGTACGTTGTGTAAAGAGGGAAGACCGTCGAACGTTCATGTCATTGACTCGCGTCCAATTCACGATGGCAGGATCGAAGCGATCGACCCTTGCCGACGCCGCAAATTCGCCAAGGGCCGTATTTCCTCCAATGGCGTAAGCAAGGTTGTTCAGCACAGCTGAAGCCAAATTATACCGTGGTTGAGGAAAAGCTGGCGTGTTTAAAATGACCCAAGTTAACGTATCGTTATCGTTGTCCATCAGGTTTCTCCTCCTGCCGGTGACGTCTTTTTCTCGTCCCACCTCTTGGTTTGTCTCCAAAAATACAAAGTTTGTTATCCCACCGAACACGAAGAGAGCGCCTACATGCATATATGCATCACATCCTTCACACATAGACACCTACAATTTGTCCGTGGAGCCTGCTTCCAAGGCCAACAGCTTTTTGCATTTTCTTCTTCTGCTGCTGCTGCTTCTTCTTCTTCTTCTTCTTCTTCTTCTTCTTCTTCTTCTTCTTCTTCTTCTTCTTCTTCTTCTTCTTCTTCTTCTTCTTCTTCTTCTCCTCCTCCTCCTCCTCCTCCTCCTTCTTCTTCTTCTTCCTCTTCTTCTTCTTCTTCTTCTTCTTCTTCTTCTTCTTCTTCTTCTTCTTCTCCTCCTCCTCCTTCTCCTTCTTCTTCTTCTTCTTCGTGCAGGCAAGCACGATGCAGTTGGCGAGGAGTGTATACGCATGCATGTATATAGCTTCGACCTGGTGGTTTGGGGTTGGGGCTAGGCGACCTAGACCTAGACGGCGTGTCTGAATCAGATAACAGAACCAGTGGAAGACAAGGAGAAAGGGAAAATGATGCGGATGTTGTGAGAGATGAAGAGACAGACACGGATGCGGAGCTTCTGAGAGATAAATAAGGGATGCGGAGGTTGTGGCAGAGGAGGCGGATACGCATATGGAGGGCGTAGAGATATGGAGCTGTAGATAAGGAAAGGAAGGTTGTCAGGGAGGAAGAGACAAAAACAGATATAGAGTGCATGGGAGAGGGAGACACGGATGTGTGTATGTATTTTTTTCATTCACCCCATGTACAAGCATGTATGCAGGTAATACGGCACGTATGCATTGATCTATGCATGTATGTTCTCTGTGTATGTATGTATGTACGTATGTATGCATGTATATGTGTGTATCTGTGTATGTATATTGTATGTTTGTATGTATGTTGTATGTGCGAAGGTAGGACAGGAGGAAGCAGCTATAGAAGAGTCTGTGGAAAATGATGGAGGAGACTCGGGCGGACAGAGTGGGAGAAATGCGAGTATGGAACAGTAGAGCTATAGGGGACAGGGAGGCTCCGAGAGGATGCATGCAACCGAATGGATGGACGCACGGAAGGATGCATGAAGAAAGAGGTTTGGCAGGATGGATGGATGAACCGAATGACAAATAGAAGAAATGAGCATCAATAGAGGAGAGAGGGGATAAGGAGGGCAGAGATATGACGTGAGGGGCTCGGGCTGCAGGTTTTGGAGCCATACGCCCCATGCGCCCCATACGCTCCATACCCTCCGTTCCCTCCATAGCCATTTTGCGCCTGGCCATATGCGCCGTAGGCGTTTTGCGACTGGCCGTAGCCTGCGTATGCTTGGGATTGGCCATATGCTCCGTACGCGCCGTAGGCAGTTTGGTTCGCGTTGCCGTAAGCTCCATTTCCGTTGTGCGACCCCGCGTTGCCGTATGCCCCATATGCGTTTTGCGACCCCGAGTTGCCGTATGCCCCATATGCGTTTTGCCCCGAGTTGCCGTATGCCCCATATGCGTTTTGCGATCCCGTGTTGCCATATGCTC
>WBZZ01001037.1:172500-177500 GCA_019918135.1 Paulinella micropora | reverse complement strand
GGAGGGACCAGGCGTCTTTGCACTGCTTGTGTGTTTGAAAGATGAATTAGTATTTTTTTCTACTTTATTTTTGTTAGGTGACATTACGTAGTCACATGTATTGGCATTCTATGACTTTTGTCTGAACCAGTAACAGTCCAAAAGTTGGGTCATTTTCACGCAAACCATGTGCCTTCTCCATCATTTGACAGCCCTATCGAATGGTACCACATCGAACCTTGCGGTCAGTTTGGTTGAACTCGAGTAATAATCCCAAATACTAGAAATAGGGACAACTGTGTCCGGAATATGAATTTCATAGAAAATAGGCAAACCTTTTTTTTTTTTTTTTTTTTTTTTTTTTTTTTTTTTTTTTTTTTTTTTTTTTTTTTTGCCTATTTTCTATGAAATTCTTATTCCGGACACAGTTGTGTCTTGGGATTATTACTCGAGTTCAAGGAAACCAACCGCAAGGTTCGATGTGGTACCATTCGATAGGGCTGTCAAATGATGGAGAAGGCATATGGTTTGCGTGAATAAAACCCAACTTTTGGACTATGAGAAATTGGAGTTAATTAGAAAAGATTTCATCTACAGCAGGACCAGGAGGCGTCTTTGTACTGCTTGTGTGTTTGAAAGATGCACTATATCTTGTTGGTTTTCTACTTTATGTTTGTTTGGTGATATGATATAGTAAACATATATATTGTTTTTTTTAGCACTCTGAGAAGGTCGACTTTTACGTGAACACCCCTGGGTAACTTAAGGTAGGTAGGTAGATAGGTGGGTGGGTGTAAGGTTAGGTATACGCAGATATCGATACAGGTAGGTTAGTTATAGAAGGTAAGCAGGTTAGGTAGAGGAGGTAAGTAAGTGATAGAGGGTGTAGAAAAGTAAGTTGTAGAAGTAAGGATACGTTGCCAGATAGGTAGTTACGTTGGTATGTAACGACGACGACAACGACAACAGTAACAGCAACAGCAACAGCAACAGTGACAAAAACAACAACAACAACAACAACGACGACGACGACGACGACAACAACAATAACAACAAAACAACAATGACAACAACAATAACAACAACAACAACAACAACAACAACAACAATAACAACAAGCTCAAGGTCAGGAAAATACCTGCGAGCGACGGCCACGATGACAAGAGAGTTGTCGTGAAAAAAACGCAAGCTAACCGACTCTTATTGCTCTCTTCCTGGGCTGTCGGTTGATGCGTGGCGCCTGATTCGAGACTGCATCGGATGGAGTGAGCTCCTGCCAGTCGTTCTTGTGTGCAAGGGCCTCAGTGCACTGTTGAAAACCCCTCGATTCTGGCAGGGGTTGCACGAGCTGGACCTCAGCAAGTTCAGGCATGGTGGCCCATTGGTTGGCTTGTCGCAAGTCTGGCGGGAGAACAAGATGGTCCCCAAAGTATATCTCAGTCCATTCACAGTGGACAACGTGCTGCTTGTGTTGCGCGGCCTCGCTGTTAAGGACCTCAATCTCGAATGGTGCACACAGATCACGGACGCTGGTTTGGCTCACTTGGCCGCGCTTCCCCTCCAGTACCTTCATCTAGAAGTCTGTAAACAAATCACGGACGCTGGTTTGACCCACTTAGCAGCGCTTCCTCTCCAGCACCTCAATCTCAATTGGTGCGAAGAGATCACGGACGCTGGTTTGGCTCACTTGGCCGCGCTTCCTCTCCAGCACCTGAATCTCGAATCATGCAACAAGATCACGGACGCTGGTTTGGCCCACTTGGCCGCGGTTTCCCTCCAGTACCTCAATCTTGGCGGCTGTGAAAAGATCACGGATGCTGGTTTGGCTCACTTGGCTGCTCTGCCTCTCCAACATCTCAATCTCACAGGTTGCCGCAAGATACAAATGTTGGCTTGGCTCACTTGGCAGCTCTGCCTCTCCAACACCTCAATCTTGAAGGCTGTGAACAGATCACGGATGCTGGTTTGGCTCACTTGACTGCTCTGCCCCTCCAGCACCTCAATCTCCATGCTTGCTACGAACTCACGGACGCTGGTTTGGCTCACTTGGCTGCTCTGCCCCTTCGGAACCTCGACCTTACATGTTGCATCGAAATCACGGACGCTGGTTTGGCTCACTTGATTGCTCTCCCCCTCCACCACCTCAATCTTACATGGTGCGAGAGAATCACGGACGCTGGCTTGGGTCACTTGGCTGCTCTACCGCTCGAAGAGCTCAATCTCAACTTCTGCGTAGAGATTGCTGATGCTGGTTTGGCTCACTTAGCCGCGCTTCCCCTCAAGCGCCTGCATCATCACTGCACAAGGATCACCAACGCTGGTTTGGCTTACTTAGCCGCTCTGCCCTCCAGCAGGTTAGTCTCTCTGATTGCTACGAAATCACGGACGCTGGTTTGGCTCACCTTGCTGTGCATCCTCTCCAGAGCCTCGATATCACAAAGTGCAGAAACATCACGGGCGCTGGCTTGGTTCACTTGGCTGCTCTACCTCTCCAGCGCCTGTATCTCTGCGATCGAATCACGGACGCTGGTTTGGCTCACTTGGCCGGTCTACCCCTCCGGTGTCTGTATCTCTCCAACTAAATCACGGATGCAGGTTTGGCTCACTTGGCTGCACTTCCGCTCGAGGAGTTGAGCCTCCAAGGATGCAGATTTATCACTGACGCTGCTTTGGTTCACCTGGCTGCTCTTCCCCTCAGCTACCTCGACCTTTCCGGCTGCACGAGTGTCACACGTGCTGGTGTTTCGCCATTCAGATCTAAGGTATTTATACGCCGCAATGAAGATGACAGCGAGGAGAACGAGGAGGAGGAGGAGGAGGAGGCAGGAGGAGGAGGAGGAGGAGGACGAGGACGACGAGGACGAGGCCGAGGCCTAGGACGAGGAGGACGAGGACGACGACGAGGACGAGGAGGACGAGGAGGAGTAGGAAGATAACGTATGTATCTGTGTTTCATCAGTCACTGTATCATGCTAGATTAACTGTATTCAAGTGTATGTCAAGCTCAGATTGTTTTAAACAAAGATTGTTTTGATCACGAAAAAATATTAGTCAGTGTCATCAATGTCAATTATCATGGCACAGCGTGCCCTTATCAAGTTAGCCGGGGGCCGGGCCGCAGCCTCCTAGCCTCACTGGCGGAGCGTCAACTGAAAGCCTTCACGTTGATATTAATACTGGAGTGCCGGGCGTCGAGCGCACTCTTGAAGAAAAGCGCAGCACGTGACCTTACCGTAAGAAATAAAGATCGAAATGCGTTTCAAGTTTTTTATTACTGATTACCGGTAATGCAACTAGTCTGCTTTTTTTCTTTCCTTGTTCAGCGGGCCGGGCCTGTCTTTATTAACCGGGGGCCCGGCCTTAACCTACTACGATCCACTCAAGTGGACCGGATCCACTTAAGTGGATGGGACCTTAGAGGCCCGTTTACCAGAAAACATATTAATACATGGTTTTTTGTATGTATAATATTAATATATTAGCAAATAAAGCAATGACGGTATTACTATGATGAATCAGAACTGATCAGAGTCATCATCTGAACCACCTCCACTAGCTCCAGTTTGGAAAACAACTTTTTTCGGGAGTCTGTTAAAAAAATTCACAAAATTGACTTGTAGAACGATTAGACTCCGGGCCCGATGCCACCGTCACCGTTTATGGCAAGTTTTTCAGTATATATTTTTCCCCGGAAAATCTATGGCACAGCCACGGAATTTTTGAACAGCATGGCAGCCATTCGAGTCTATCATTGTATAACAGCTCGTTCTCTGCAACCACGCAACAGTCATCCTATCCTGCAAATTTGTAACAGTGCCATGATCCTCAACACTGTTCATGTTCAGTGAAGGTGTTCAGTTGCAGTTGTTTCATTGTGTACAAATAATTACAGGTAAATTATTTCTACAAGTGGCAAGTATTAATATTGTATTATTGAAAGTGTTTGCGTAAATATTGCTGTTGACATTCAAGACAACAAAAAAAATTGATTTTTCTGTTTTGGTTGGAATTTCAGTTTTGGTTGGAATTTTGATTTTGGGTGAAAATTTGAATTTTTCAAATTAACGTCTATATTCGTCCGCAAAATATCGTAAATTTTCGCGAAATGTTACCGTTAAATTTGAAAATTTGAATTTTTGTCAGAAAAATGAAAAACTGTCACAAAAATGAAAATCTGACACAAAAATGAAAAACTAATTTTTGTTGTTGTCTTGAATGTCAACAGCAATAATATTACAATTTAACTTAGGAAATAAGCTTACAGTAAGCTTGTACTAATACAATACTAAAAGCAGACTAAGCATAGAAAGATATATTAATACCAGTAGGAACACTTCTCTTGCTTCTTTCTCGATTTCTTCCCTCTTCCACTTAAAGCTAGGTACCTCTCGTTCTCATGCATACAGAGAGTTTTTGTCTTTCTCATCCTCATTATGCATACATACACCGAAGTACCGGTAGTTTTCATCTCCCTACTCCTACACATGACTCTTTTTTGGTTTTTGTTCTTGTTTTTTGAAAAATAGGTAGTATACATATCAGAAGCGGAAGAACGGTATCATCATTTACGTACGTACCTACGGACGGACGTAAATATGTCTGTATGTATGTCTGCATGTATGCATGCATGTATGTATGCATGTATGTATGTATGTATTATGTATGTATGCATGTATGTATGTACGTATGTATGTATGTATGTATGTACATGTGCATATACATGCACCGACGAGCTTCAAGTGATAGAATCATCCAACCTTAAACTTCTTCTTCCATGTTCGAGATAACAACACTGACAGGCGCAGCATTTGAAAGTCAGTCTCTGTGTTGTAAGAGTCATTCTACACCACCCAGAATTCCAGGTTTCTGGTGCCACTTTCTGGGTTTGCATCCTGAAAAGCCTGGCCTGCGGTGCGACTTTCACACCCAGAGCCCGGAAATCTGGGTGGTAGAACGGGCCTAAGCTTTGAAATGTGGTGCCTTGAGCAGTGTATCTTGAGCTCAACTATCGACTGAGGACA
>WBZZ01001037.1:117500-120000 GCA_019918135.1 Paulinella micropora | reverse complement strand
CGAGCCCCGCATTCGATTGGTCGAAGGTGGCAGGTCCATCCGTTGTCCTCGATTTGAGATTTGAGATTGTTGTATCGGTTGGTCTTGTAGGCTCGTGCGTCAAGGATATTTTCCTCGACCGGGCACGTTAGCTCGATCAGAATACATATCTTGGTAGACAGTGACCAGACAACGATATCGGGGCGGAGGTCAGTGACACAAATGTGGACAGGAAAGGCTTGCTCAGAACCGGTGTATTGGGTTTGGAGTTGCCAATCGTTTGCAGTGTCAAGCAGGGATGGTCGATGAAATGACTGTCTCTTAGGCTTCTGCTCGCCCTCTTTCACAAACATAGACTTTGATTCATTTTGGTCTATAGGGGAGCGTTTGTTATGGCTCTCGATGTGTTTTTGAAGGGGAGCTTCAATAGTGCAGAGCACAGAGTCATGACGCCAGGTATAGCGGCCTTGTTTGAGGGCAACATGGCAACCGGAGAGGATGTGGCATAGGTGTGCTTGACCAGAACAGAGGGCACACTTGTTGTTGGGAATGATTCCCCACAGACGTCTAAGGTCGGGGGTAATAACCGAGTTTGTGCTTGCGTTGATGACCCAAGAGATTAAACGGGGATTACGGGTTCCGATGAGGCGAGCCCAGGAGAGGTCGAAGGGGCATGCGTCTTCAAAACGAAGGAAGCACCATTGCATGGCTTTGTCCATGTCATGCACTGTGGTTGTCTCAAGTATTGTCTCAGCAGCTAATTCTAAAACCCTGTCTTTGCGGTCTGTGATGGAATGTTCTTTTGGGTAGCGACCATGGCCAAGTCCGAGATGATCGGATTGGCCTCGATGTTTGAGTTCAAAATCAACTTGTGCCTCAAGCTTTTCGAGCACAGGCTCTGGTTTCCAGATAGTTCGAAATGTTTCGTGTTTCGTCAGGTTCATCGCATAAATGGACGAGAGGTGTTTATCTGGGCAGTACTTCAGCATTTGAGCACGGTTGATTTGAAGTCGCTGGTAAAAAGAGACGATGGATTGGAGCTGTAGACCGAATTTCGAGCGTGGGCGGTAAAGGCAAGAGACCAGAGCTCTTTTGTAGATATTGGCCCATTTTTTTAGGAAGCGGGTCGCAATTTTCTCAAGGGTTTTGGCGAAAGATAAGCAGAGGTCATAAATGAGAAATGGCCAGGCAAGTGACTGGACAGCGTAGTGCTGGTATAGCCAAAGTTTCATAAAGCCATTGATCGAGCAGCTATCGATGGCTTGCATAGAAAGAATGAACTTCTTTTGGATTGCTGCACGTTGTTCGTTTTCGCTGAGGTCATGGTAGACAATCCATCCGAGGTCTTTGAAAGGCTTGTCAGCGATGAAGTCAATCGGTTTGCCAGTAATAGTAAGGGCGGGGTCGAAGGGTGGGAACGAGATCGGCAATCATCGTTTGAGACCCTTATAGTCGTCGGCTTTAGTCCAGTATTTGAAAGCAAGGCTTTTGCATTTGGGCGGTTTCGCGGCCATTGTTCTGGACCATGACAGAAATTTGTCAATCATGTTGATGGACGATTGACAGTGTTTCGGGGATCGGCAGTGTAGTTTGAGGTCGTCAGCATAAGCAGCTTCGTGCACGATGACTTCATCTGTTGAGGTCTTATGCTTGAAATGATAACCGTTGTTTTTGGTCAAGGATGATAGGAGGTCAAGGAGTAGGTTGAAAACTATGTTGAAAAGGAGAGGAGAAATGCAGCATCCTTGAAAAACGCCAACAGCAAAAACAAAGGGTTCTGATGACCAATCTTTCCCTTTGATTGTGGCTACTAAGAGTTCGTAGTATAAAAAGATTATGCGAGCAAACATAGGGGGCACGTGGTACCACCAGAGAGCGAACTGCATCAAGTTGTGGTTTACGCTTCCAAAAGCGTTTTGTAGGTCAATCCATGCTATGACCAGTTGGCGATAGTGATCTTTTGCATTTCTGATGGTAGCTTTTGTAGTAGCAATGTGCTCGGGGCATCCTGCAACGCTACGGAGGAAACCTTTTTGTTTTGCTCTGTCAAAGTACTTGTTATCTAGCAAAAAACTCTCTAGGCGTTTTGACCACAAAGAGAAAAATACCTTACCCGAGCAGCTTGTCAGAGCAATCGGACGATAGTTTGAGGCCTGAAGTGGATCGCCGTCCTTATGAAGGAGGGAGATAGCAGCTTGGGCCCAGCTATTAGCTACATCCGTTGTCCAACACTTGACAATGAGTTTGTGTAAGAAAAGTAAAGCGGTGGGAAGTCTCTTGTAAACAGGTAGCTAATACCATCTCTGCCAGGGGCTGCACCATTACGCTTGGCAAACACAGATCTTTTGGTTTCCAAGAAGGACGGTGGCTTGAGGTCAAAGGGGACAGTTGGTAGGCGGGCGATTCATTTCAGGTAAGGGCACGTAGGTTTGTTCACGATTAGCGTCTTTGTATAGGTTGGGAAAGTAGGAGACACAGTTTTCTTTGGATAGGGAGGAAGTGGTTTGGGTTGAGGGGGGAT
>WBZZ01001037.1:75000-97500 GCA_019918135.1 Paulinella micropora | reverse complement strand
GCTGTGGGCCCCGCCTTTTAAGTGATGACAGGGCACACTGATCTCAGCTTATGCTAGTTGTGGTTACTCTAGGCTCATTCTGCACCACCCGAAATTTCTGGTTTTGGTGTGAAAGTGCCACCGCAGGCCGGGTTTTTCAGGCCCTAGAAACCAGAAACCTTGGGAGATGAAGAACAATGCTTAGCATTCGCTTATGTGAAAGCTCTTGATAAGGAGCTTTTGAAAGCTTATGAAGTTACTTGCTGACTTACTTACTTGTTTTATGAGCCACTTGATTCCTTACTTGCTTACTTACAAACTTTATTGCCTACTTACTTTACTTACTTACTTTACTTACTTTCTTTACTTTACTTACTTTACTTACTTACTTACTTACTTACTTACTTGCTCGCTTGCCTGCTTACTTACTTCCTTACTTACTTACCTACACTTGCCCACACTTACCTAGATAATGGCCTACTTTCTTACTTTCTTATTTACTTACTCTTACTTACCTACCCACTAGTTAATTACATTACTTACTTGCAGGCTAATTTACCTACTTACTTACTTACTTACTTACTCTCTGAGCTACGGAGTTACTTACTTACTTACTTACTTACTTACTTACTTACTTACTTACTCACATACTTACTTACTTACATATTTTTTCCCCCCCACTTCATGACGTTTTATTGATTAAAGAACACTCGCTTTTCGTAGAGCTGAAAAGGAAGCATGTAAGAAGGCGAACGTCAGTAAAAACAGGTGCAAACCAAAAGACAAAAAGGTAGACTATGGGGGCAAATGGGGAAGGTGATGTAAAGGGAAATGAAAATCAGGGGGCAAAAGGAGTTCCATAATTTTAATAATGATGATTGATCGGGTGTCAGGTGTTTTGTCACTGAACGACTTTGAGTAATTGAAAAACGCTTGCTTTTGGTAGATCTGAAGGAAAGCATGTAAGAAAACAAACATCATTAAACACAGAGGCGAATAATAGCGAACAAGGCGGTGGGAAAGGTGACACAAAGGGATGTGGAAACTTGATCGGGAGGAAAAAGAAACTTTCAATCATTGTGAAAAAATTGTGTTTCGGGTGTCGTGTGTCGGGTGTATGAATATACGGGTATATTAGGCACATGATGTCCTGATATTAATATACGGATGTCCAGGTATACCGTCCGAGTGCCAGTACTACTGACAGTGACCGGAATGTACGGTTTTACGAATGATGAAGCGGAACGTGTCGGTGGTCCTTCCAAAGGACGTGGCTCTGCGTGTCCGCGTGGAGGAGAAGGCGCGTGCAACGAGCGACGAGCTGGTGGCGGCGGTGTCAGGGACGGGGATCCAGAAGAGGCGGCGGCTGGCGCGCGTCTGGTGCCTGCGACTCCGGAAGCCTCATCCTGTGAGGCTGAGGTTTATGCCATGGTGGAAACGTATCATGGACAGGATGTGATAATGAACTTTGTGCAGTGGATCGCTGGCGGACGGGTCGCCGACGCAATGGGCACGTACAGGTGGAGGCAGCCCCCCATCCTGTACGGCGACAACCAGGGCGCTCTGGACCTTGCTGATACAAACTTGTATTTTCTAGGAAGCTCGGGCACGTGGACCTGGGCTGCGCGATCGTGAATCAGAAGGTGGACGCTTGACTCGTGGTGAACGAAAAGGTGGCGTCTGAGGATAACGTCGCCGACATCAATACTAAGCCTGCGCGTGTGTAGCCTTATCTCCGGCGAGTGTGTCACATGGCTTCAGATTGAAGACTAGGGGACCGTTCCCTCATGGAGGGCAACTCCCGACTGCGCGCAGCGGATTCGTGTGTTGGCGCCCGGCGCCTGGTGGAGCCGTGGGACTTCCAACTAGCGTGGACACTGTTATGACTTTGGACAGGGTACCCGATAGCAAGGGTGTAGATTTTATCAATTATGCGACTAGATTGCCGAACTCCACAGCCTTGGAGACGTAGGCGCGCATTTTGCTCATTTTTAGTCTTATTCAGTATTTGTAAGGTTCAAGTGACCTGACTGCGCTCATCGTTTTTTTTTGTGTAGCTACTTCAAACTAGCCGAACTCCACAGGAGACATAGAGTAGCTCACTTGCGCTTTATTTGCTCACTTGATACCAGCTATAAGTTGTTGGTTACGGATTATGGTAGGACACTGACTGGTAAATATTATTTCCGCAAAATAGATAGTCTGTGGTAGCATTTGGTGCGAGGCATTGTTGTGTGGGTGTCGATGTGGTGTTATGGTACGTGTTTCTTCTTGCGACTCTTTGGCTTGCAAGTTTCTTCCTATTACTGACTTGCTTTCTTGTGTGTGGGTCGAAAATGAGATTCGGGTCTAATTGCTGACTGCCAGGTTTATCCCAAACATATATATATTTATATTTTGTGCTCTGCATCCTTGAGCTAATATTGCTCCCTTATCGACCGAAACGGGCTTATCAAGCAAAATGATTTGTCCATTCTGATGCAGTACTGCATTTCTTGCATTATCCCATGTGGCAGTAGATATAAGGGAAGTAGGGCACGTCTGGATTATAAACTGCATTTCTAGCAATTACATCTATCTCCTCTCCGACTCCTGCTAACTGTACTGACATCTGCCCTTTCAGGAATGTGGTTATGATACTGTTAGCTGTCCTGAACTTAGACTGTCCTTTCACTAAGTTAGTGAATAGTTCTTTGTTAGGTGATATGTTTGTGCTACAAACACTATCGTCAACTATGCTAACTCTAGACAAATTGACCATAGCATGGGCATTGTGCATAATACTGCCACCTTCATTTCCTTCCTCATCTTCTTCTTCTGCTCCCGGCTCTTCAATCGGGCTTGGTCTGGGGACGGGACCTAAGATCTCTTGAATGTAAGGGTGCGAATCAGTGTACGCAAGATAAGGAAAACCTATGGTAAACTGGGTAGCGTCGATATCCTCACTTCTCAGACTCATGTTTATTATATACTGTTCTATGACTGTCCGTAATCCTGAGCAAAAGACGCTTATCGTTTCATCCCGGTTGTATGCTCCCGCCGATCTGAAGTCGACTGCAAAACTCCCCCCGGGCCGGTGAACGGCATCCAACAACTGAGTGAAGTAACTCTCTATTCTACCCGGTTGGTTGTTAGGCGGCGATGTTGCTCTGGGGTTAGCCGTAGGCACACTACCGCTATCCTGTGTTCTAGCACTGGCTGGTTCCGTACTACTCTTTGCTCGACTTATGGGGCGTTTAGCAGATGTAGGCTGACTTGTACTACTTTTACTACTAGCTTGACTAGCTGCCAAAGGTCCTGTTGTGCTACTAGAGCTGCTACTTGCTGCCTGTGCTGGGAGTAATGAAGGTAATGCTTTAACATCAAGGTAGGATTTATAGCTACTCTTTCCCCTTCGTCTGATAACAGTTTCTCCCCCACTGTCGTCTGATTCTACCCTGTCTTTACTACCTTGGGTATCTGGCGTTTCCATAGCAAGTCTTCGTCCTAATCCTGCTGCCTTTAGTTCCGATTTAGTGAGAACATCTGAAGGGGACATCCACCTACTTGGGAATTGACCATACTGACTACTGTCTTGGTTAGTCCAATCTCCAGGGGTGGGTTCAAAGGATTCCTCCTCCTCTTCTTCTTGTTCTGATCTGTCGGTTTGTGCAGTATCATTTGCTCCCTCGTCTAAACTCTCGCCATGACTAGCCTCATGATCATCTACAGCTGGGCTGCGACTGACACTATCAATCTTAAGAACATGGGGCGACCTAGGCCTATCACTATTCACGCATAGGGCCATGGTTCCTACCTTAAGTTCGTCAGCTGGAATTAGACCAGAGATCTCTGTTTGATGAGGAGGGGGCACGGGACATCCATCTTTGTCCCTGACCATGGGAATCCACTATATACTCTATCATACATCACTGGATCTCTTATCTCTGCTAATGCTGCTACCATGAGAGCTTTTGCTTCATCAGTCATCATTGGGCTCTTGTCAGAGTCAGGTCTGAGCTTGGGTTTGTGAAACTCACAGTTCTTAAACCTTAGCAACTTCCAGGCTGCGCTAGTTCCCGAACCTCCCTTTCTACCTAAGCCTAGTGTCCATTTGCATCTCTTTCCTGTGTCCCTAACTATGCTTGTTATCTGGGATCAAGAACTCCTCTGGGGATTCTATCTTAGAAGCTCAGAGTAGGCATTTAGGGCGAGATCTTTTTTAACAGAGTTATTTGGAGTTGTCCCCCAAGACACAGTCCCCATTGAACCAGTTAATCTAAACTATGCTAAAGTATGGAGATCGAGCAAAGCATATTTCAGCAAAAAGTCGCTTGAGAAATACGGGACATGAAAAATGCTGGGGTCTATCCCTCTGAACTCTTGCAGGGGTCTAGTTCAGGGCTTAACTCTCTGTTGAGTGAGGGGAACGGCCATGGGAATAGGGATAGGGTTTGTCTGAGGTCTCTTCTTGCTCTCCCTCTTCTTTACTTCTACATTCATGTGCACCCACTGGATGAGTTGTAGTGAATCATCAGGCTCATCATTTTCGTCATCTTGCTGACTCTCATGATCAGATTGTTCTGGTGATTCTACTTCCTCATTCTCTTGTTGAACAACTGACTCTCTTTCCTCTTGTGATGACTCACTCTCTTCGTCTTCCTGCTCCTCACCTACACAAATGAACTTTCCCTTCCTTGGTCCTTTCTTTCTGTTGTCATTGTGCTACCTTTTCTGAACTTGTGTTTAGAGCTAGGTTTTTCAGAAGAGCTATCTTTGTGAGTGGGCTTTCTGGGTTTGTCAGAGTATTTTGGCTTACCTGTCTTTCCCTGTCTAGCAGTTATGCTTTTAGTAAAAGAACAATCAGCACCTGTATGTCTGACACCCCTTTTGCCTTCTCTACAATCTGTTCGAACACATCTTGAAGTACATTCATAACACATGTGTCCAGCTTGCTTGCAGCAGTAGCATTTTAATTCAGAGTCTTTTGTCGTAGAAACTGTGCTAAATACTACCTGCTTGCCTCTCTGGGGTGTTATTACTTCTCTGTACAACTTTTCGTTATTGTGTTCTTGTGCTACCTGAACTATCTTCAGGGTTAACTGTTTCCAGTCCCATCTTGCATCCATGTGTTGCCATGTTGTGTACAGAGTTGACATAGGGTCTAGGTGTTGAAGTAACCTAAATAACTTCTTACATTTCTTATAGTCTGACTCAGGCCTACCTTCATCTATCTCAACCTGTCTGACTAATGTTTTGTATTTAGTTAGCCATGTCTCTACTCTATTCATAGAATAGGCCCCTGCATAGCATCTAGCTTGTCAAGCCGACCTGCCTTGGCTATTTCGTCTAACCCTCTATACTTGTCCACAATGGCTTTCCAGAATTTGGCAGGATCACCTTCTGCTTCTGGCAACCGTAAACGACAGAGCTACTGTAAGAGTCCGACTCAAAAACTGATTAAAGCCAAGCCTGTTGTACTGAGAAAGGTTGCCGGTAACCGTCGTAACCGGCAGCACTGGTGATCTGGATGATTGGCACTAGGGCCACTGTCCACGGAACGTCCCTGTTGGGACTCTTGACGCCTCGAAGGGCTGGCAGACTGAGCTCGAACGTTGGACAGGTAGCTTCGAGTCACTATTTAAGTCGCAATCATGATTGATTTCTATGCGCGGTAATATTTTATTAATACTAAGTCATAATTAGGAGTAACGGTAATGGATAATTCAAGTCAATTGTGCACGTTACATTTTTACCATTGTGCACCGGACCATATCAATTTGAGCCGTCAGTTACTGTTAGTCACGCACTTAGACTAGTTCCTGCGTTCAGTTCTGCGTTTATGTCTTCGGATTAAAGTGCCCTTGAGCAACCTGGCTTTTAACGAAGTCTCCCGGCAAACCGCAAGTGAAAGATAGGGTAAGGTCCGTGAGTGACCGGTTTATACCTAATGATCGGTTATGAGCCGTTGGGATAGTGGTTCATCACAGCAATACACGAACTGGAAACAGTTCTTATCTCACGCACCCGTCTATGACGGTGTCACAGAACATCTTCAAGGATTTTACTATCAGCTAGAGGAATATGCTTACGGTATTAGTACAATTCTCGGGGATATGGTGAAAGACGCATTTCTCGATGAGATTGCTGCTAAAAAGAAATACGGATGGGATTTGAGTCGTATGAGAGCAGCAGAGGACGCAGAAGAACCAAGAGAACCGACTTAAGAAGATTCACCAGATGTGAGTGAAGAGAGTGAGGAAGAAAACAAAGGAAACCCACCCTCATCCACATCATCACGCACAAGACGACAAGACCCAAAGAAGAAACACTAAAGAAGCCGAATTTTGAAAGAGTATGCGAAGTGGAATAATGAGCAGAAGGTAGCTTGGGAGGAAAAAGCGAAGAGAAGAGCGAGACGAGCAGAAACGAGAGCAGTGAGAATCATACACAGTGTGACTAAGAGAGCGTACAAAAGGGAGCAAAAATATTTGCAGCGATGTAAATTATTTCAGCTACTCATAACTACTCCATTCTCTAACTATAAAGTCGTCGCATATCTCAGAAGCCGTAATGCTCAAAATCCGTTTGATAAAGTCTGCATTGTCAAAAGAAAATACTGACAAATTTGCGGAGCAGCGAGATATCTGGAAGAAAAGGAGTTCAGAGAGAGAGAGAGAGCGCCTAGGAAGAACGAAGACGTAGACGCCTGGCTCGCCAGGTACCTACTGAAGAAAGAGTGGCTAGAAAAGCTAAGAGGAGAGAAGTTTGAAGAGGACGAATCAACAAACCGGTTGCTTGAGAAGCTAAGTACGCACCCAGCTTATGGTGCCAAATACTTCGATGATCACTATCGTATGGCACCAGCCGTACGACCCAATCACAACGACATAGTTGAGGCAGCTAGAGAGGTTTTCGTGCTTTGGAAGGCAATCAACAGGCAGAAGAAGTATGAGAAAGGAAAGCATAGCAATAGAGCAGATGGAGAAGGAGCAGCTTTATTGCTAGCTGGAGAGGAAGAAGAAGAGGGAAGGAAGAGTGGGAAGAGCAAGAACAGACAGAAAGGTGAACACGGGGGCAAGCATCATGGGGCAGTGACAGAACGAAAGGAATGGTGGGCCAGGCTCACTATAACTGCAATGAAACTGGACATACCAAACGCTTTTGCCCTAAGCTCGCTAAGTCTAATAGCTCCCGTCGAACCCATAAACCCCACAACACCGCCCCTCCCAAGAGAGAAACCCAAAGCAAAGGTAGTAAGTTTCGTAAGAAGAAGGATAAAGGGGTGACTCTTATAAGAGGTGAAAAGGGTGAAGGAAACGAAGGAGAAGAGGGGGGAAACGACAACACAGAAGGGGACGACAGTTCAGAAGAAGAAGACTATAAACTGATTGTCATGGAGGCAGATGAGGAACAAGAAGAGGGCAACACAGCCCAAAAAGGAGGTGAGGAAACGGAAGGGGAGGATAGAGAAACAGAGGAGCATAAAGAGAACGACACAGAAAAACCCGAAAGAGTCCGTGAGGGGGGGGGGGGGGGGGGGGGTTAGAATGTCGAGCAGCTCCCAGACTCGCTAACCGCTCGGAGGCATTCCCCCATCCAACCTCTCACCACCCACTCTCACTGGTGACCAACACCTCAACCCCTCGTCAACAGCCCCTCCCAACCGACCCCCTCCACAGCACGAGAGTCTCGTGCGTGAAACTTCCTCGCAACCCTCCAAGAAAGAGAAACCGACGAAACCGAAACCGACACCTCAATCTCTCCTTCAAACCAAAGAGACACACAAACACAAGACACCACAAACAATCACACCCACCAAACAAACACCCAATCCCAAACGAAACACAATCCAGTGTGTAGGGAAGAACTCTAAGGGGAAGCGGTGTGGTGTGAAATATGGTGAAAGTGGGAGTATAGGTAAGGCAGGCAGTATGAGCAAGAGGTTGCAGTATGCGAGTCTATGTGGTTATCACTACAAGCAGGACCCACAATGCCCAGAAATAAATCTGGAACAACCCCCATCATGCCGCCCACCCCCCACCAACGAGTACCCAAGTGAAGAAATGATGAAGAGAATGAAGAGAGAGAGGGAGAGCAAGGGAGCGAGAGCACAGCAACTTTCACAAAAAGACTCAGCAATACCCGGACAAAAGGATAAGGTAATTCCCATTCAAAAACCCAGTCATCAAGCCGTAAAACCCGCGAGAAGAAAAATTAATGGCTGACTGTGCTGATATGGCAGATGTTCAAGCGCGGGCAGGGGAGGTTAAGGCAGAGATCGAAGCTGCAAGTGTAGTGTCTGTGCGACAGGGGACAAGAGCAGAAGGTAAGGTATGGCCTCCATCGCAACCCTCAAAAGGTCCGTCCCCAGTAGATAGAGTAGACGAGGAAAGACAGGAGACAGAAATGACACCCACTCCACAGCACAACTTGCCCAACTCCACTCGTCAACAAAGCACAACTACGGAGGGGAGCAGTAAAAAGAAGGGGCACAGTGGCAAAGTGATTAGCTTTGAGGACATAAGAAGGCTAGCTGAGTCACTGCAGACATATATCATGGGAAGAGACAGGTGATGTAGTGAAGGTGAAGAGAGAGGATGGAGTGGGTAGCTGAGACAGACAACCTACTGACAGACATGTTTTGGGCGATAAATGATGTGTTTTTGTCGCATGCTGCGGGTACAACACCCATAGCGAGGAGTCAGTGAGAGAAGCACGATTGAAAGCTGCACCAGAAGAGTCGATGAAGAAAGAAAGAGCGATTTGGATTGTCAGATGAGACACAGTGAAGGACACCCGAGACCCCATAAGACGGAATTACAGCGTTTGTTGTTTGTGATGTCGAATGGATTTAAAGACCTGTGAAAGATGGGTTATGTTACGAGCCAAACGGCAAGTACAGTGAGTTCTACACGGAAATGCTATCCGTAATGGATTATGGTATTATAGACCTAGCATACAACCACAAAAACGTTTTTGCAGAGCAGTCAGTGGAATCCATGCATCACTTAGCCCAGATTCACAACGAGGTAGTGGCAGAGGGATCTTTGAGTGCGTATTTACGCAGATTACACTCAGAAGACGCACACTTGTTCTTACACCAAAGAAAGCAGCTAGGAAGAAGGCAGCATTTGATGCGAAGAGAAGAGAATTAGACGGAGCGTCAGAAGAAGAAGATGAAGACCCCGGAAACACAGAGGACTCTAGGGGTTCTGAAGAGATGAGAATAGATAGATCCCTTTCAATTCCATACAGGGATTACAGAGAAGCGAGGGAGGAATACGACTGGATGTACGAGGAGCGATACAACGAAGAGAGAGAGAGAGAGCTGAGAACGAAGCGAAGGAAAGAGAGGAAAGGGAGCTGAGCAAGAAAGAGAAAGAGAAAGAAAAGGAAAACACGGAAGATATCGAGCACAAAATGATGGAAGCAGAAGGTAAATTAAAGGAAAAAGCAAGAAAGAGAGGATGATAGTGCAGGGCAGTGGATCGGCATGAGACATAGCTTGCACGACTGCTATCTTAAGCAACCTTTCTGATATTGCCCCAGTCAGTCTGATCACTGGAAATGAAGAAAGTGTAGTAAACTAGAAGGGAGAAGCGAGATTAACTCGTGTAGATGGGACAGGAAAACCCGTGATGGTAAAGAAAGAGATGTTGTACGACCCTACTAGAGTGCCTGTGAACATAGTTTTCAACCGGCAGCATGGATCACTTTTACCACAGATCTGTTAACGTTATTCACCAGAACGATCGATTGCTTATTCTAAAGCACCCCATAAGAGTGAAAGAGAGTGACGTGATTGTCAGGGGAGAATGATGCCGGGAATGCTGTACCGGTGGGACACGGAATATGACGAACCTCTTGACATAAACAAACGATTTGAGCCCAAGATCAAGGTAAAGAAATCAAAGGCGGGGTAAATGGGGAGGGAACCCCCAAGGAGAGAGAGAATAAGAATGAAGTAGCAAAAGTTTGTGAGAATAGAGAGAGTAAGGGATGTGTGTTATATGCTATGTATCCTGAGAAGAGTGCAAACATTAAGAAGCCTGTAGACATTTACGTCATGCATCAGTGCAGCGGGCATAAGGCTATAAAGAAGACCTATGCATTAGGCAAGGCACTGGGCCGCATAGTAGTCGGAAACGAGGGTTTAGTTAAATATTGTGAAGCGTGTATGATGGGTAAGGCTAAAGAGTTGCCCAGATTTAAAGAAGAATAGGATTAGGAGAGCTAGTTGTGCGAGTGAGATTTTGCACGTAGATACAGCCGGACCATGGGCAGTAATGTCCATCAATGGCAAGTACTACAAGTTTTGTGTTACAGACGATTTTTCTGGTTATATCTTAGATTTTTACTTGAGACACAAGAACGAGTAAGCAGGCAGTATCGTGGTTCGAACGACAGACCGGTAGGAAGGTCAAACTTGTCACGTGTGACAACGAATTCGTTGCCCCCGTGAAAGTAATCGAATGGTGGAAACCATTACAATTTATTTGGAAAGTTTCAGCACCAGAGAGACAAAGACGGAAATCCGATAGCTGAAAAAGTTAATGACATAACTGCAGGGCCAGCTAGGGCTATGCAATATGAAGCTAACCTTCCACTTAAGTTTTGGGCAGAGATGGAACACACCGCTACCACACTACACAACATATTGCCAGCTACAACCGGACCACGTCAAGGGATTTCACCCTTTGAGCAGTGTTTGGGTTACAAACCGGCCGTTGGGCAGCTGAAACCAATAGGATGTATGGGAGTAATGTATGTTGATAAGCAAAGGAAACTATAGGGGAAAACGTGTAATGCTCTTGGGATACGATGTGTTCAAAGAGCTTTACAGGGTTTGGGATGGACGAAAAGTCATATCGAACGTACGTAACGTGCGTTTCGACCCCCATATAGTTGGAAAAGATGCACACCCACGTGCACCCAGAGGAGTACAATGGGACGACGAATCTGAGGGGGAGAGTAGCAATGCAGAGCAGCTTGAGCAAACGGAGACAGAACCGGAACATAAAGTTCAGGGGGAGTCAGAAGAGCATGAGGAAAAACATGGAGTTGAGGACGACACTGGTCCAGATTCCAGTCTTCCCATCGACTCTAACGAAAGCCAAGTTGTTGATCAGGACGACGGGGTAACACCCATCGAAGCGCTTAGTACGCAGGACCCTTCAGCTAGTCACCCAAGCCGGAGATATAGGGAAGGAGAAGCGCCAAACAAGGGCCTCACGTGGGAGCAGAGTGACAGGATCACGACAGCTAACATAGTGAGAGGGAAACGAGAAAGAAACGAACGGACGATAGCAACGCCGGACACACAACCAGTCACAACTAAAAGGGTAGTCAAGGAAGGTACCTCATTAGAAAATGTCAAGGTAGTTGTACCAGGGGTAGCTTTTGGTGAACTATGGGCAAAGGAAGAGTATGGAGACAGTTGGCAAGTAAACGAACCGGTAAAGTTTTGAAACCATGCGAGAAAGGTGATAGACTCAAAGTTCGCAAACAGCAAAAGCCAAATCACTTTGTATCTTTTGATGACGGACTAGTTGAAAAGATGTTAGACAGTGAAATCAAGAAGTATAAAGTAGACCCAATCGATCTACCCGGTGAACTAGAAGACGCCAAGTCGTCTAGGAAAGCATACTAGCTATATAGGAGAGGATAGTAGTGAAGTTTTACTCTACCTCACACTACGTGTGCCAAAAGCGACAGTCGACGAAGGGCCAACAGCAAAGGAATTGAAAGAAGGCATGGATAAAGAGATAGAGGCTCTTAAGTCTTTTAACACCTATACCTGGGTAAGCCCCAAGGAAGCAAAAGAGAAGGGAGTGTCGAAGATAGTAAGATTGACATGGGTACATAAAGTCAAGCTTGATGATAAAGGACGAAAGTTTGTCAAGTCACGATTAGCTTCGAGAGGAGATATGCTAGAACCAGGAGTCAGCTATAACCCAGATCAGCTATTTGTACCTTGTGCAGCTCACCGATCACTACTTTTCTTAGCTAAGATAGCTGCTTGGCATGGTCATAAGTTATATGGTATAGACTTCAAAAATGCTTACTTGAATGCTAGAATGAACGATCCTGTTTACGCATACGCCCCAGATGGTTTAGACAGGGAAGGTCATGAAGGCATGATATTAAGGATATGATGGAGCTCTGTATGGTGCCCCACAAGCAGGCAGACGTTGGTATGAGATCTTGGCACCAAAGTTAGAGGAGTTAGGATTTTGATTGCTAGACGCAGATCTATGTATGTTCGTTGAGAAAGACATTGTCAAGCCCATTAGAGATGCAATCATTGGCATATTTCATGTAGATGATCTAATCTTCTCGGCGCCTAATGAACGCGCGTATGATAGGTTTGCGAGCCAACTAGAAAAGTTCTATCCCCTAAAACGATTAGGAGTAGCCAAAGAGTTTAAGGGTATAGAAATAGAACAGGAAGGAGGTCGCATTTTACTACATCAGACGAGATGTCAGAAACAGATCTTGAAAGACGTAGGATATGCAGACGCACGCCCGCTAAGCACACCTACTAGCGCAGAACAGCAGCCAGAGCCTATGTCTGAATCTAGTGCACTTAGGAAGCATTTCATTCCTAGCTTAGTTGGAAAGTTACTATTTTTGACTAAGATGACTAGACCAGATGCAGACCAAACTTTGAATGCAGCTAGCGTTATGCAGACTGTTGGGACGAATTTTTCGGTACTTAGTGAATTCATTTCGTGGTATTGCATTTAAGGGGCCGAAATCATCGCAAGAGGCAAGGACATATCCCGGAATTACTCTATGGCCTGACGCGGCGCATAAAGTATGCAAAAAGACAGGAAAGTCTCGTATAGGGTATATAGTTCTGTTGGGAGGTGACCCAGTTGCATGGTTATCGAAACGACAATCACGGATTGCATTGAGCTCGAATGATGCGGAAATCTTCGCAGCAGTAGAATGCACTCGTGAAGGGTTAGCAGTTAGACATATAGCGGAGGAGTTAGGAGTAGCACAGAAAAGCACATTATAATTATTTGAGGACAACGCACAAACTATTTTAGCAGCAGAGAGAGGAATGTCAGGATCACGCACTAAACATCTACCACTTTAACTACATTTCATGCAACATGCACAACGTGATAAAGAAGTAAGGTTTGTAAAAGTAGGAACTAAGAAGCAGATAGCAGATGTATTAACTAAACATATACCCGAAGACCAGTTTGAGTACTTGGTTAGTAAGTTCATGATCACTCTTGAACCATAAACCTTATTTACGGAAAATCCGCAATTTTCCGCTGAGTTCACTCATGATTTTCTTTTGTGTGAGTGTGAGTCTTTCCTTTGCAGGCGATGTCTCTATATAGGTGTCCATTTGAGAGGAGACAATTGATTCCGTCGATTTGAAGTCGAGCGCAGTTGAAGCGCGTGACCTCAAGTCACCATCGGCCAACGCGGCAAGAGCGGAAAGAAAGAGGAAGACGAGACAGTCAGCTCGATTGTCGTCGCGAATGGGCATACTACAGTTATTAACGTTAATTGGGCTAATCATAGTAATCAGATTTACTCCTAATGTACACGCGAAAAAGAGACTACGGGATGGCAATTATTTGGGTAGTCGTAATTATTACTTTCATTTGTAAGTTCGTGTTACGTTGTAATCGTACGACCCTTTTACATCAGTTTAATTGATCTACTTGATCGAGATGCTTTTCAGCAAGGAATTGGTGATTCATATGGATCACTACGATTTACGACTTTCTACGTTTTGTTACCGATTTTCTACTGTTAGACCTCTCCTCCTCCCCTTCATCCGTTGTCTCTTCCTCCTCCTCCTTCGCTTCCTCCTCCCACTTCATGGCCAACTCTTGTATGTGTCTTATCTCCATTTTTGCCCCCAAGGCCGTCATCCATTCTTCGTCTCCTCCGACTGCCACTCATTGCCCTCTACACCCCCCTGTGTCTGTTCCTTCGTCCATCTCATTCTCAACTGACTGACAAACTGTTTCCATTGTGCAGGATGTTCGTCATGCCCTTTGGCCTCCCAAGCCTTAGCCTCTGCTACTGTGCCCGTAAGCGCAGTTTCCACCGACAAAATAACGTCTTGTATCATGTCACCCAGTCTCCTTTCCACCTCCTGTATTCGTGCGTACTGTCCACTTGCCTCCTCCGATTCCTTGAAGTGCTTCCAACAAGGCTCCCTCATCGCAACCGGCATCGTACTCGTTCGCCTCTCCCATCTCTTCTGTATAATTTCCCATCTTGCCTCCTCTACCACCTCCTTCTGCCGTTGTGCCTGTTCCTGTCCCTGTTCCCATGCCTGGGCCAGTGCTAGCACTTGACTCACCGAGTCATGATCCAAGTTCTCTCTTATCTATTGTTCCACCACCAACTCTCTTTCTATCTCCTCGTCTTCCACCTTCCTTCTCGCCTCCCTCGCCGTCTTCATCTCCTGTGTCACCCTTTCCACCTCCTCATCCACTGCCATCTCCTCCATTTGAGTGTGACTTGTAGCTTCTCTTCGCTGCCCCATGTCCGGTCTCTCTGCTGCCCTCTCTTTTTTGTCCTTTTGTGTCCACTGGCCTTTGTCCTCTCGCAACTGTTTAAGCCACTCCTGTGTCTCTTCACTGTCCCAATCGTTGCCCGCTGCATGATTCTCCACCCTCTCGATTATTCCTTGCATCCGCAATGGTTCGATGAACAGTGTCCAACTGTCCTCTCCTCTTCCTTGGAGAGTTTGTAACCATTTCTTGGCATGTGTTGCCTTCCCCGTGGCGCAAGCCCACGCCGTATGTACCCTTTCCGCTACCCATTTCTCCCCCACCTTCGTCAACAAGGCCAGAAAAATATATTGGTTCCTCGCCTCCTCCGACTTGGCGGATTGTCTCCATAAACCCTCCCGCTCTCTAAACCACCGCCATCTTAACTCCCATAGTTTCCTAATTGGCATCCACCGTTTATTTCCCGTTATCCGTTCCTTGTGCAAAATTGCCTCCACCCGTTCACCCCACTCTTCACCCATCTCCTCTATGAACTGCCCTCCTCGTCCACCTTACATTCCGTCCCCCTAACTCGTCCCCACTGTTAGTCCCCCTCCGTCAGCTCCAACCTTATTGTTCATCCTCTGACGTGTGTCCTAACGTAGAAGCATGTGCCATGTTGTCTAGTATCCCTCACTCTTCCTTTTTCGCCCGCTTGTTTGGCTTGTCCTCCTCCTTCTCTCCTATCCCTCTTTCTCGTTTCTCCTTCTTCCATGCCTCTCTGGCCTCCTTCCAGCCTTGTGTGACCATATATCTCGTTCTCCTCATCCTAGCCGCATTTCTGATAGCTCTCTTCAAACCGCATAATTCCCCCAAACTCCGTCTTGTCGCTTCAAAATCCACCGGGCATATATCCCCCTGTTTCTGGACCAACATCCTTTCCATCTTCTGCCGCATGGCGTCGAATTCCTCTGTTATCTCAGCCATACGTTTGTATATGTCCTTTCCTATCTTTATCTCACCCCTTTTCCACATTCCTTTTTCTCCTTCTTCCGTCTCCTCCTCCCACGTCTTTCTCCAAAACTCCGGTGTCTCCTCCTCTCCCTCGTCCTCGTTTTCCTCCTTCCCCTCGTCCCCTTTTTCCTCCTTCCCTGTCTTTTCCTTTTCCATTGAGACCTAACGTAGAATGCAATCAGAGGTATTCCCCCCCTTTACCATCCTACGACAACTAGTTAGTTCGTTTCCGCTTGTTTTTGCAACGTTCCTCCATTTCTTCCTCCTCGTCAGGGTTAAACGCCAAGGACTCAAGCACCCAAGAAGCTTGATCATATCGCGTTTTCAAGTATCTCCGACGTCTCTGTCTCGCCAAACCCCACAAGGTCTCGTAGATCTGTTTGTTCGTCCAGCCTCTTCTTCCAATTCCTCAATCTTCCTCTGTCTCTCATCCCGTTGCTCCAAAGCCCTGATCCTCTCCATACATGCCTTGTATAGCTTCCATGTGTCTTCCACTTGAATATATATGTTTTCTTCCAATACGTATCTCATCCTCGTTCCATAGTTCCGACTCCGGAAAATCCTCCTCCTCCAGATATGCCTCTTCAATAGCTCTTCTTTTCCCCCTTCCTTCCTTTCTCTCTCTTCTTGTCTCTCCCCCTTTCCACCATCATCTTTCCTCTCATCTGCCGAATCCATCCTGATGTCGAACACCTAACGTATAAATGATATCCTGTGTCATCTAGCCCATGCCTTCCTCATTTCCACACTCCATACTCCCCTCTGAGCTTCCCACTCGACGCACTGAGTGCGAAAAAGGAAAATAAGGACTTGAAGGGTACTGATATGGCCGATATGGTCAGTATTCCATCCTTGGTAAAAAGCCCGCAAAACCCCTTGAAAAGGCTGCCCTTTTTTGTCTCCGCCACCCCAAAGGTCGTCTTCCGCAAAAAGCGTGGTTTTCCACTTGGAATTTTGTGCCATGATGTCTTCCTTGTTTTTGTCTTGTTTTGTCAAGCCCCTTGCGTGTTTTTCCAAACCAACTCCACCATTTGTTTCCCCTATGTCCCCTTTGTGGTTTCCGCCACTTCCTCTCCCTCAATTCCATCTGACCATGAGCATAAATCCTCCCATGTCGGTCATCCACCACGTCATCTGATTGCCTCCATCTGACCGTATTCCCCCTTTTGAATCCTTCCAAATGAACCCCTCCATATACCATTCCATATCATTGTTCGTCCCTCCAAGCCTTCGAATCCGTGCTGTATTCCCCCTGGTGTGTGTTTCCCCATGTCCTGGTCCCTCCGACCTACCATCCTCCTCCAACATCCGTGAGAACCACCCACCTTCCATACCATTCCTGTGCCTCTATTCCAGCACTCATTGTGAGAAAACATGTTATCCTGTCTTCATCCCCAGCAAACATAGAACCAATGTTTGCATAAAGATTTCCATTCCATTTATGAGTGGCGTGTCCCGTGTGTTGTATTCCTTGTGACTGCTGAGCACAGCAACCCCTCATCGCTCAGCAAGCTCGAAAACACACACTAAATCCATCGAACGTAATCTCCGAACATATATGCATATAAATGCAACCATATTCCAACATAAATTCCGAGTTCTCATGTGAAAAACGATTTCCCGCCATGTGATATGTATGATTCAAACACAGCAACCCTTGCTCCCCCGAAAAACCACACGAGAACCCAAAGACAATCCAATAAATGCATGCCCCATGCATAGATTCATCCATAAACAACCGAAAACAATCAATAACCATCAAGTTCCATCCGAATAAACCATGTCGCAAACTTCGAATCTGTGCCGATTTTCTCAAATCATAGAAGACCCAAAAATTTCCGAGAAACGAGGAAATTTCCTACCCCGTAAATTGTGTTTTTATTAGCGACTCCAATGTTACCGAGACCAAATATTTAATAATATAATAACTGCCTAACGCCTTGTAGAACGAGGAATACATAACGTACTCCGTACTCTCCAAGCCAAGGTAAACCGACAGACCGGAACATAGAGTAATGCCATTATATACCGGATGGGCCGGCACAGTTTTGCGTCGCGTTGTAGTAGCATTTATTAGACGTACAGCTCTCTCAGTCTGATTAATACGCATGTTGAGAAATCATCCACCAGCACCATTGACATTGAATTAAGGGGGAGCGTTGAACAGGTAACTTCGAGTCACTATTTAAGTCGTAATTATGATTGATTTCTATGCGCGGTATTAATAATATTTTACTAAGTCATAATTAGGAGTAACGGTAATGGATAATTCAAGTCAATTGTGCACGTTACGTTTTTATCATAGTGCACCGGACCATATCAATTTGAGCGTAAGTTACTGTTAGTCACGCATTTAGACTACTTAGCTCTCTTGTAGTTCAGTTCTGCGTTTATGTCTTCGGATTAAAGTGGCTGTGAGCAATCTGGCTTTTAACGAAGTCTCCCGGCAAACCGCAAGTGAAAGGTAGGGTAAGGTCAGTGAGTGAGCGGTTTATACTTAATCATAGTCAAAAAGCCTCGGAATACCACCCATTGCGCTGAGACTCAGCTCACCACGCACAGTGCCTCACCAGTTATCTATCAGCCACACACAGTAAACAGAAATTAGTTCTGTTCTGGCACAAAATACGAACGAGACTCACAACATCCCTCTGGATGTTTTTGCCAGCTTTCTTCGTTGCTCGGAGACACTCTCCGAGGGGTTTTGCGCTAGCGGCGCTTCAAGGCTTCATAACCTGATAACGACATACGAAGTACCGGCGAAGAATTCGTGACTTTAATGATTATACTTTGTTCAACAGTAACGGATGACTAAAACGATTGGTAGGTATTACTAGAATAACAGAACAATAACTGTATCCACTTTGTGGGTGCAGATATACACGCACTCGGTCCACAAACTTGCCAGGTGGCCCGGACATGATTTGCATTAGTTATTCAGGCTGATACTACGTGACGGGATCTAACCGCATAACCCGATTAAATACATTGATATATTAGTTACAAATCTATTAATATGGCATAACAAAAGGGGCCTGGCGGAGCCTCTATTAAATTAAGACATCATGAGTCATGGCAGAGAATTCAATTAACAACGTTAGGCGGCCAGGATCACTCATTGTCACTAAGTTTGCTCTACCGGTAATAAATGCATTTCCGAGTCTAAGTGAAATGTGTTCGAAGATTTAAAATAATCTTGTCGATGAAGCAGTGACAGTGCGTCTGCGCCGGTATTAATACTATGATGTATATATTGTAACACAGCCACTCAGGCCTTAGTGGCTGCCGGTCCACATCCACTAGCATGGTCACTTTCCTCCGAGTCAAAAAACATAATTTGTAGACCGTAATAATAGACATAGCTATTAATATTACTATTAATATCAGTCATTCAGAAACATATCTTTTTTTTCCAACTAGTCACCAGGTTAGCACTTCGTGAGGGAATTATTAACAATTCTCTTCTATTAATTTCAGCTCGTAAGGGATGGTTCACTTGACTGGTGTCCTTGTAATATTATTGAAAAAATGATTACCTACGACAAAAGTTATGATTTTGCAACTCATGATGTCGCTTTAATACAATACAGACACTGCTCGACCGTCAATTCTCTTGACGGCGAGACAACACTCGTGGTATATACTACCTTCTGTATTGATCTTTCTGCTTCAACACTCTAACACATGTAGATGCACACACACAAGCAGGAAGATTCTCTGCATTGTCTTGGAGCCTGGCTCTTCAGAAAGTGCGAGAGAACACAGGCATTCCAGACCCACCAATACTGACGACATTCAAATTATCAAGTCGCCAACTTCGACTTCCTTGTTCTCACTCAATATCTTGAGGTATGAAAATTCTGAGCACGTCATTTGAAAGCTTCTGTCCTGAGCTTTCATACGATGGCAGTAGCATGTACAAATCAGCATGATTGATGGAGAACGATCAGATCAAAGTTGGATTGTGTGCTACTTGACTGTCCGGGGTATATACGATCTGATCGTTCTCCATCAATCATGCTGATATGTACATGCTACTGCCATCGTATGAAAGCTCAGGACAAAAGCTTTCAAATGACGTGCTCAGAATTTTCATACCTCAAGATATTGAGTGAGAACAAGGAAGTCGAAGTTGGTAAAGTAAGGCTTCGGTAAGCACTGTCCATCTGTTGAGAGTATCGACCTAACTAATTGCCAACGAAAAGTAGACAAGAAAGCTACACTGCCCTCTGAAAACACTGGTTACACCAACCAATAAAATACAAAGAAAAGGAAGAAGCTATAAACAATATTACTAGGTTTTTTTTTTTTTTTTTTTTTTTTTTGGTTTTGTCCAAGGATAAGACTTTGGTCTGTTTGAACGGTCTGATTTCACGTGACGTTGCGTCAAGCCAAAGCGGGCCGGCCGCTCCATCACAGAATCGTGCACATCTTCTTCGTTTTCTTTGTCAGGGAACTGTTCTTAGCTTCATCTGCAAACACACACACACAGATTCTTGTGCGCGTGCATGCCTCAGGCTGAATTCTGTCCGTCTCGATCTCTGATTGTATCTTCCTCCACACAGCCACGGACGTATAATACGTTTACATACATGTGTGTGCGTGAGAGAGAGAGAGGGGGGGGGGGGGGGGGGGGGGGGGGGGGGGGGGGGGGGGGGGGGGGGGGGGGGATGACCGAGTTTTCGGATCTGTCGCACTAATTCGAAGAAGCAAGCCTACACAAGCAGACGTTGATCACTCTTGCAAAGGAAAAAAAAAAAAAAAAAAAAAAAAAAAAAAAAAAAAAAAAAAAAAAAAAAAAAAAAAAAAAAAAAAAAAAAAAAAAAAAAAAAAACAACAAAGTCGATCAAGATAAAAGAGGAAAGGGAGAATGCAAACAAAGGGAAACCTCATTGTTGAGTTTGATCTTGGCACTGGTCTCAAAGAAGGGACATGCCCACTGCTTGGCCAAGGCTTGGCCCTGTATGTATGCATGCATGTATGAATGTTATGTATGTATGCATGCATGCATGTATGTAAATAAGGGACATGCCCATTGTTTGGCTAAGGATTGGCCCTAAACCCAACATACGTATATATGTATGTATTTATGCCTGTGTGTGTTTGCATATATGTATGTATGTATGTATGACAACATACGTGATATAGGTCTTCACTCTATATTTGTTCTCACAAAAGGGCCCTACTCTCTCTCTCTCGTTTTATAGAGATAGGGGTTGTTTACGTCGTCATATTTAACTTGGCGTTGATCCTTGAGATCGGCCTTGTTTCCCGCCTTTACACACACACACACAAACAGTCATTTTGAACTGCCTTTATTTTTTCGTGTGTGTATGAGTTTTGGCGTGTGAGTTGTCTAGATGTTCGAACATTTTCCGGCAATGAAAGACAAGCTGTGATAAAACTCATCCAACATCTCCTTGAAATTCGAAATGATAGACTTCGACAAGTACAAGCTGCTTCATATACACATACAAAGCCACACTTTTTGAAACGTGCATGAATACAGACATGCATACAAAATATATTCGTATGTATATATGCATACATACCACATGCATCCTTAGTACTCCTCTTCAAGGAAAAAATATTTCATGTCGAAACTTGATAAAGAAGGGAGAGACAACACAGGTATGTATCTCTTAAATACATGCATATATACATACATACATACATTCATACCGTCCATACATACATACACACACACACCCGTGCACATATGACCAAAGTATAGTGTATGCTGCAGTCCAAGCCATTCTGATGACAATCAATCAATCGATCCATCAATCGAATCAATCAATCAATCAATCCGAATCGATCTTGATATTGTGACACAGATACACACACACACACACACGCGCACGAGCGAGAGAGAGAGAGAGAGAGAGAGAGAGAGAGAATGTGTGAGTGTGTTACCAACACAACTGGAACTGAGTCGATCTCCTTCGTTCTCAGAATCTAATATTGCACACAATACATAAAAGCGCACTTGTGTACATAACATTAAAGAAGCATACATACATACACGCATGACTTGAATTCATATTTGCATATGATGCACACGCATACGAAAGTGCAAAAACGTGTAGCCCATTCCCGCTTTCCATCTCTCTCTCTTTCTTTCTTTCTTGTCTCCTCTCTCTCTCTCCTGCGCTGGTGTACCTTTTCGTATATCAGGTTGACCTCGTCAAAACTTGGGGCAGAAGTGATGTTGTAAACTACACACACACAGTGTCATGCATGTTAGACCACACTCTTTTTTCTTTTTACGCAATGTTGGATAGATATACAGACAGACAGATAGATAGGTAGGTAGGTAGGTAGGCAGGTAGATGGATAGATAGATTGATGAGGGTAGGTAGGTAGGTAGTTAGGTAGGTATCAATGGATACACATAAAGAAATAAATCAGATAAGATTGTCAGTGTGTGGTTGTCACCGATCAAGAAGCCGCGACCGTCCCGCATCCACTGGTCTTGCATAGAGCTGAACTCTTCCTGTCCCGCCGTGTCCAGAATATCCAGCAACGCAGACTACGAAATATATGCATGCAGGTAAGTTTTAGCTGCCTATCCCAGAGAGAGAGAGAGAGAGAGAGGGAGGGGGGGGGGGGGGGGGCTCCTTATCCTCTCTATTTCTTTCTACATACAGTGAAGCCCCCCCCCAACTCTCTCTCTCTCCCGCGCGTACTTGGTCATCGATGGTCACTTGTTTGCGGTAGCTATCTTCAATGGTTGGATCATACTCATCCAAAAAGTTGTCTGTCACCTGTAACACAGTCATGACATACAGAACACACGTGAATGCCTGTGCGCTTGTGTGTGTCGGGAAGTCAGACGCATGGCACCGAAAAAGATCTCTCGCCGTCTCTGTCTGTGTGTTCCTACCAGCCGGATAGTCAGGGCTGATTTACCCACACCTCCAGCACCCAACACGACCAATTTGTATTCAGTTGCCTGCACAAGACAGTCATAACAGTAAATACCCTCCCCCTCCTTGTGCGTGTGTGTTGTCGGTGCCTTCTCCTGCTGCGCAAACTGGCACCCTATCTTACT
>WBZZ01001037.1:57500-65000 GCA_019918135.1 Paulinella micropora | reverse complement strand
TTATCGTCAATTCTTCGTACTCCCCTCACGGGTGAGACGATGGAGGCGCATGTGCAGAAATGCATCAGCCATTGACAGAGAAGCACTATTATTATTATTATTATTATTATTATTATTATTATTACTACTACTACTACTACTACTACTACTACTACTACTACTATTATTATTATTATTATTATTATTATCCCTGAAAGGTGTTGGTGAAGGGGGTGGGGGGATTGGGGGGAGGGGGAAAATGAAAATTGTGTACCACCCCCCCCCCCCCCCCCCCCCCACACACACATACACCCACCCACCCACCCACCATTTCGGCACCCCTGTCGGAATAAATCCTGGTTTGTGGGAACGAGGAGGGGTTCGGAGCTCATATTTGCAGGGTGGTTAGCCCCAGACTCGATCTTGATGCTGATATGATTTCTTTGGAATTCACGCAAATATTTGCGTTAGGGGAGTGTCCTGAATGCCGAAATTCCTTGTTTTTTTTCGCACCCCAATCGGAACCAGGAGGAGTTGGGAGCTCATATTGGCAGGATGGTTAGCCCCAGACTCGATCTTGATGTTGATATAGTTTTTTTTGGAATTCACGCAAATATTTGCGTTAGGGGAGTGTCTTGAATGCCAAATTTCCTTGTTTTTTTGGCCTTTTTTTGCACCCCCCATCGGAATAAATCATGGTTTGTGGGAACCAGGAGTTGGAAGCTGATATTGGCAGGGCGGTTAGCCCCAGACTCGATATTGATGCTGATATAGTTTTTTTGGAATCCACGCAAATATTTGTGCTAGGAGAGTGTCCTGAATGCCAAATTTCTTCTTTTTTGGCAGTACTTGCCGGTGCCTCCGGCAATTCAACGTACCCTGTCGACGGGGCAGGGGGGTCCGGGGGGCCCTCCCCCCGGGAATCCAAGCCCTGTGATTGCACGTACCCGTTCTGGTCGCGGGTGGCACCCACACCTGAAAATTGAGGTTTTTTTGCCACCAGGCGCCCTTTGCGGCACCTCCGGCAATGCAACGTACCCTGTCGAAGGGAAAGGAGGGGTCCGGGGGAGCCCTGCGAATGTACGCACCCGCTCTGGTCGCGGTTGGCATCCACACCTGAAAATTGAGGTTTTTTGCCACCAGGCGCCCTTTGCGGCACCTCCGGCAATTCAACGTACCCTGTCGAAGGGAAAGGGGGGGTCCGGGGAAGCCCTGTGATTGTACGTACCCGTTCTGGTCGCGGGTGGCACCCACACCTGAAAATTGAGGTTTTTTGCCACCAGGCACCCTTGGCGGCACCTCCGGCAATTCATACCCTGTCGAAGGGAAAGGGGGCGGGAGGGGGGCCCTCCAAAAGTGAAAGAAGTGGGGCTGGCGGGGTTTGGTGCGCGAAGCGCACCGGTAAACCATCCTTTCAGGTGTTGGCGCAGCCCTTAGTTATTATTATTATTATTATTACTATTATTATTATCATTATTATTATTATCATTATTATTATTATTATTATTAATACTATTATTACAATTACCGTTATTATTATTATTATTATTATTATTATTATATTAGGACACCGTGATAGCCCAGTGGTCAAGTTCTACCATCTGGGCCCTGTCGCCAGTTCGATTCCCGTCGGTGCCACCAGTATTTTCATTGAACATACCGCTCCGTCTGGACCAGTATTTTCATTGAACATACCGGTCCGTCTGGAAGTGTTGGAACTGCCCTTGCGGGGGTGTCATTAGAGCTTATCGTCAATTCTTCGTACTCCCCTCACGGGTGAGACGATGGAGGCGCATGTGCAGAAATGCATCAGCCATTGACAGAGAAGCACTATTATTATATTATTATTATTATTATTATTATTATTAATCATCATTTTTATTATCATTACTAGTATCATCATCATCGCCATCATCATCATCATCATTACTATTGGGGTATTGTTGTTGCTGTTGCTGGTGCTGTCGTAGTGATTACTATTTGGGAGAGAGAGAGAGAGAGAGAGAGAGAGAGAGATGGATTGGGGGGGGGGGGGGGGGGGGGGGGAGGGGGCTGAATTGTTGTTTTATTTACTAAGGCGGGCTGTTTGTGCAGAACGGGTTTGGGAGCCGCGGCCGCCGCTGGCAAGGTGTACGCGGTTGGTGGCTGCACCGGAAATGATGGTGTCCGTGTCAAAACAACGGAATGTTTCAACCCTAACGTAACTGCCCAAGGTTATTCTTGTTCTTGGTTGGTGCTGCTTCTTTTCTTGTGCTTGTGTCTTCTTTGTTGTTGTTGCTGCTGCTGTCGTTGTGGCGGATTTGGTGGTCGTCGTCGTTATCGTTGTGCTGGTAGTTATTTTCGTATTGATTATTGATATGCTGATGTGCTAGAGACCCGCTGTTTCTTTTTTCCATTCCTGCTGTTGCTGTTTTTTTTCTTTCGCTTGACTTCACAATATACCTGCGCACCTCTTTTTCTTTTATTCCGTTTCACCTTTCAACTTCCGATTATGGCGCCCGAGTTCATTTCTCATGGTTCGTTAGAAAACTCTTGATGAACACTTTCACATTAGCCACTGCACAAGCTAAGCCAGCCTTGGCTGACAGCCAAGAGCTTGCAGTCATTTCCCGTCGTACTTCATGAATCAAACATCAGGTAACTGGACGGTGGTGGCCTCTATGAACAATGCACGCGAAAATGCGGGCGTGGTGGCGCTAAACGGAAAAGTCTACGCTTTTGGTGGAATCGATGGTAATCAACCCGCACCTGCTGCTCGTTGTTTACTGTTCTTGTTGTCATTGCCGTTACTTGTACACCTTGGTCGTCGTTATCGTCATGGTGTCCTTAGGTTTAGGGTTGCTCTTATTTTTTATCGGTCACCTCCACAAAATGTGGTCAGGTTACCGATAAAACCACATATGCGGCGCGCCAAATTTGACGTGTTTTGCGGGCTCGCCTGCCCGGCTCGCCCGCAAAACACGTCAAAGTTGTGGCTAGCCGCATAATATACTATTGCATGTTCTGTGCATACAGAAAATCAGAATACCTTGTCCACTGCGGAAGTGTATGACCCTATCAACGATACATGGACTTTCATCGCCAACATGAAGTATGTATACATACATACATACATACATACATACATACATGCATGCATGCATACATACATACATACATTGTATGCATGTATACATACATACACACATACATACATACATACATACATACATACATACATACATACATACATATGTTCGTACGTACATACATACATGCATGTATTTTATGTATGTATGTATGTATGTATGTGTGTATGTATGTATGTATGTAATGTGTGTTATGTATATATGCATATATGTATGACTGGGAATGGCTCCTTTACTGCATTTGAGTCTCGACTCAAAGACATCTATTTAGATCGCAAGACCTTTGGTATTTGTTTGTGTGTTTCATATGCGCATGTGTGTGTCGGTGTGCATCGAGGGTGGCCAGAGACGCCCCAGCCGCGGCAGTGCTTAATGGTACGATCTACGCTATTGGAGGCCAAGATGCACAAGGACACGTCCTCAATTCAACGGAGTGCTACGACCTAATAACACAGAACTGGACACTGGTGTGTAATATATCACCTAATTTATGTAGCATTGTCTAGTTAATAATACAATATAATATAATATAGCAATATAATTACATTCTATCTGTATTTATTTCATTATAATGTGTTATAGGTGGGAGACTTGAATGTGGCGAGAATGATGGCGCAGGCCGGCACTGTTGAAGGTTCTCCATACATCTATCCAGATATAGCGACCTGCCTACCTACCTACCTGCCTCCTACCTACCTACCTGCCTACCTACCTATCTATCTATCTATCTATCTATTATCTATCTATCTGCGTCGTTTATCTACCTATCTATCTACCTATACCTACCTTTTTGTTTATCTTTATCAACATAGCTACTTGGCAATATTTAAGCCTTAGGTAGGTACATAGATATGTAGGTAGGTAGGTAGATAGATAGAAATATCGATAGATAGATAGATAGATAGATAGATAGATAGATAGATAGATAGATAGATAGATAGATAGATAGATAGATAGGCCCTGCACTGTTCATAGTTTCTATCGAGTTATCTATGTGTGCCTTATATTTATCTACCTACCTACCTATCTACACATGCATCCATCCAGCTAGCTCCCTATCCTTCCATAATGTTTACATCTTTTCATCTAGCATCTTTTTAATCCATCCATCTATCTATCTATCTTTTTATTTCTTTCTTTCCAGTTCGATGGTATCTATCTATCTATCTATCTATCTATCTATCTATCTATCTATCTATCTATCTATCTATCTATCTATCTATCTATCTATCTATCTATCCATCCATCCATCCATTCATCCATCCATCCATCCATCAAGCATGTTGAGTTGTGTGGTGTTCAGGTGTTATGTATGTGGTGGGTGGCCTGGTTGGCCAAGCTGAAAACCAAACCTTAGAGTCAACGGAACGCTTTAATGAAACGACCCAAACCTGGACGATATCTGCCAATTTGAGTCAACCTCGACGATCATTCGGCCTGGCAACTTTGACCGGTTTGATTCCACCTGGAGTTGGGTAGATGCCTTGCAATGCCGAGATTGATCCATACCCAAACACGACAGGGAGCAGACTCTCTCTCTCTCTCTCTCTCTCTCTCTCTCTCTCTCTCTCTCTCTCTCTCTCTCTTCGCGCGCGTGTGTTTATGGTGTGTGTCTGTATCTTACTGGCCTATATCGAGTGAGTGAGAACTACATTTTCTGCTATCTCTGTACTTCGGTTGCTCACTGGAGATCTCGTTTGAATTGTCCTGAATACAAGTACAGTGGAAATATATCTATTTATGCATTACATAATATTTTACAAAAAGTTGAATTTATCTGTCTATTATCTATACCAAACTTGAATATATCTATATGCAAATATAAGCTGAAAGCTTTGACATGAGGCGATGTACAAAGGACAAATGGCTTTTAGGTACTTAGTTTATACACGTATAGAGTTGGAATGCCACATTTTTCCGTTGTTTCCCCTTTGTCTTCCTGCTTGATTAACTCAAGTTACGACCCCCCTCTATCTTTCCCTTTCATGGAGTTCAAATGCGAATTTTCAAGAGGAAAAAAACTATGGCTGTTTAGATTTTGATTGGATTTTGGTTTTTTTTTTTTTTTTCTTTTTTTTTATGTCGATTTGTGGCAAAATTCAAAGTTCTCGATTTAACGGCAATATTTCGCGAAAATTTCCGTCATTTTGCGGACGCATATAGCAGTTACTACTGTGGACATTCAAGTGGCAAACTATGCAACTTTGATCTCATCGTCCTCCATCAATCTAAGTGATACGACGAATCTGAAGACAGCATTGGAAAGCGTAGGATAAGAGCTTTCCAACGGTGTGCGCTGCATTTCCGTATTTCAAATATTGATTGAGAAAGATGAGGTCAAAGTTTGAATGTTTTGCCATTTGAATGTCCACAGCAATAATTTGAGAAATGCAAATTTTGTCACAGGATCAAATTCTAACCAAAATCCAAAATCTGACCCAAATCTAAACAGCCATAGTTTTTTTCCAAAAAGATTTTTTTTCTTTTTTTTTTCTTTATAAACCTCTTGAATGTCGCCAATATATTAATAACTGCTCATAGCTAGAAACCCGCTCGACGATAGCTTAAACTTTGACATCGCCGCAATTTTACCGTCCTTTGTGACCGGGCCGCCAGGCGTGACCGCGTGAAACAAGAATCCAGAAAATCTCCGAGAAGGGAACAAGCCGGCGTTCTTCACATGTAGCGACGGTATATATATACTTGAAAGTCCTTCCGTGGAAACTTCCGCCGGTCACTGGTCAGTAATATGATTCATAGTAATGATTACTGAGGCAAATCGAAATTGGGAAAAAGTATATCTTGCTCACTAAAAGTATACCTTGCTTCAAGTTTGGTGAATCCGCTATTACGGTACTCAAAAAAATCAATAGAAACAAGCAAGAAAGCAATGATTACGTTTTGATTTATCAAAATGAAAAGTATTTTCAATTATTAAAGTTCAAAAAATAAAGTTTGATTTGTCAGCGGTTGATCGGCAGAACCTTAGTTGGAGAATCATACATTTTCTACTGAATGGTCGGCGCCCGATCGATATTAAATGTTCACGATAAAAATGATGGAAGGTAAAATGTTTTCATAATCATATATTAATATACTGAAAAGATGTTTTATTTTCACAAAAAATTCAAAAACAGTGGGTGTGGCACTTCGAATAATCCTGCGTGTGTAGGCTGGCGGCCAAGGCAGCGTAATTGTTGATACTGCTAAGTACTATAACAAATATTGAATAAACTAACAATTACACATCTGTGATTTTTATGTTTTGTGAAGCTGTGCTTACTATTGAGTACAGCAACCCTCGAGGTACCACGACCTGGCTTGACTTTGTGCCATGAGGTATGCAAAGGGGAAAAATAATGTTGGAGACAAGAGTGAAGGTGGGGTTCGAGGGTCAACTTGGAGATGGACTGAGGTCGGTTTGAAGGGCGAAGGGTGAAGAGTGAGGGGCGAAGGGTGATGGGTGAAGGGTGAAGGGTGAGGAGTGAAGGGTGAAGCGTGATACTTGAAGGGTAAGGGAAAATGTTGAAGGGTGAGGGTGGAGGCCGAAGGAGTTGATGGGTGAACGGCGAAGGACGAATGATCAAGGGTGCAGGAAGGATGCCAGATCAAGCGCAAATCAAAGAATGGAGGATGAAGGTAGGGGTGTCTTTGTGTGTTGCGGGGGGTTGGGGGGGGGGGGGGGGGGGGGGGGGGGGGGGGGGGGGGGGTGGGGGGGAGGGATGTACGTCGGAAAGGAAAGAAGGGACCGAAGGAAGAGGAAAACAATGGAATCGTGACAAACAACAGCAAAAATTAACAACAATCAGTGAAGAGAACCTAGAGTCCAATACTAGAAAATATAAGAGATCATAGAAACAGCAAAACACCACGCTTCACCAATCAAACAAGGTTTTCACTTAAAAAACCTAACTTACAACTTATCGACCAAACATGCAATCAATCAGACCAATCCAATGCGATCGAACAAGCAATTAATTAAGCAATCAAAAACAATCAATCAATCCATATACATCCAAGCAAGCCATACATATAATCAATCAGGTCATCCATCAATCCATCCATCCATCAATCCATCAATCCATCAATCAATCAATACAACCATCCAACCATCCATCAATCATCCATCCATCCATCCATCCATCTATCTATCTACCTATCTATCTATCTATCTATCTATCTATCTATCTATCTATCTATCTATCTATCTATATATCTATCTATCTATCTATCAAGTCAACACAATCCATCCATAGATTGATTCATCCATCAATCATTCTATCTATCCATCCATCCATCCATCCATCCATCCATCATCCATCCATCCATCCATCATCCATCCATCGACCAATCCATCCATCCATCTATCCATTCATCTATCCATCAAGCAATC
>WBZZ01001037.1:50000-52500 GCA_019918135.1 Paulinella micropora | reverse complement strand
GGACGGTGACTCAAGTTGCATGTTTGTAGAGATAAGCCGGCAGTGGGAAGCGATATCATGAATAAGGCGGATTTAGAAGCGGGTAGGTGGTAAATATATAGATCTCAGTGACTTCTAGAATCGGACTGGCCAGAACGGGTCAACTGACCGTCCGCCGATTATTCCAAAACTTGGCATCACTGGCTCAGTATCACTGATGCGGACAATGATATTCGTCTCAGCTTTGAGTAAGTATCCCACACTGGCCAGTGACAGCGACACTAGTAATACTGTATCATAAGTCATGGACCTCTGCATATGTAGTTAGCTATATATAAAATTAAAGTTTCTGCCAGAATGCGGTGGCAAGATAGGCATTTATGATATTATAGCCGCCGGGTTATTAACTTCTATATTTTTTGTACATCTGAAAAGTCACGTAGTATAATAGATATGTTGAAAGGGTTGCCAATGAAAAAATCAATAAAATATGTGATACGGTTCATAACAATTCGTCTTTTCACACTCAGAAGGACTTTAGTAATAAATGAAAACTTGAACCTGTCATTTGGTGACGTCCTGAAATAAATAATAAACACTCAGTACGGTGACATCCTTGCAGAGATCTTAATAAGACCCGGCATGGTGTTGATATCAATACCAATTCGTGCCTTGCAGGTCCATCTCCGAGCAACCATTTCATTCTCTGCCTCTAGACTAAACCCAAAAAAAGGAGGGCCTGAGTTTGAAGGGGGGGGGGAGGGGGGCGGACGGGGGAAATTGTCATGTAGAACAGTCGTAGCTCGGATGCTTGTGAGTTATCATGCTTCACTCCTCGTCATCATCACCCCAGCCGAAGGAGATACTATTGCCGTCGTCGCCGTCTTGCTCACCTGAGTCGTCGGATAGATGGATGGATGGATTGGATGGATGGATGGATGGATAGATGGAAAGATGGATAGATGGATAGATGGATAGGTAGGTAGGTAGGTAGGTAGGTAGGTAGGTAGGTAGGTAGGTAGGTAGGTATATAGGTAAATAGGTAGATAGATAGATAGATAGATAGATAGATAGATAAGATAGATAGATGTTCACCCGAGTCGTCGGAAGCTGATTGGTCCGCCATGGGACTGGGACCTGATAGACAGACAGATAGATATATAGATAGATAGATAGGTAGGTAGGTAGGTAGGTAGGTAGGTTGATAGATAGATAGATAGATAGATAGATAGATAGATTTATAGATAGGTAGGTAGGTAGGTAGGTAGAGGTAGGTAGAGGTAGGTTGATAGATAGATAGATAGATAGATAGATAGATAGATAGATAGATAGATAGATAGATAGATGGATAGATAGATGGATGAAATATCGACTAATGTCAGAAAAAAGGAGCTTCTGATTTCGTCAACCAGGAAGTCTGTGGGTAAAGTATTAACCCGATGCCCAGCTAAGCCGTGATGTTTGCACGGAAGGGACTGATACAGGCAATACCAAAGCTTCCTAGTACCAGGCGGGGCCAGGGCTCGTTCCATAAAGCGCCCCTTGCAGAACGAGCTCCCACCTCCATTACAGAGGGCCCAGTAAGCAGATGGAGTTTCGAGACTGTTCGACAGTCTAGTATAAACCGACAGAGCACTGTGGGTTTTATTCCGGGCTCAACAAGCGAGAAAGGGCACCCTGAGCGAACAGGATTGTGCTTCCCGTCGCTATTTCGGCATGTGACTTATAGGCGTATGGCTAGGCACACATAAGGCACCCACCACGGGCCCAGCACACCCACACCATCCCCTAATTCTCTGTCTGTCGACAGATGGCACCCATTTCAAAAAATCAAGCCCAAGAGAGGGTCAGTGACCACCTCAAGTGGCCTTGGTTCATTCCGTAGAGTAAGTGATAAGATCAACTGATGAAATATCGACTAATGTCAGAAAAAAGGAGCTTCTGATTTCGTCAACCAGGAAGTCTGTGGGTAAAGTATTAACCCGATGCCCAGCTAAGCCGTGATGTTTGCACGGAAGGGACTGATACAGGCAATACCAAAGCTTCCTAGTACCAGGCGGGGCCAGGGCTCGTTCCATAAAGCGCCCCTTGCAGAACGAGCTCCCACCTCCATTACAGAGGGCCCAGTAAGCAGATGAGATAGACGGATAGATAGATGGATAGATGGATAGATAGATAGGTAGGTAGGTAGGTAGGCAGATAGATAGATAGATGAGATATCGACTAATGTCAGAAAAAAGGAGCTTCTGATTTCGTCAACCAGGAAGTCTGTGGGTAAAGTATTAACCCGATGCCCAGCTAAGCCGTGATGTTTGCACGGAAGGGACTGATACAGGCAATACCAAAGCTTCCTAGTACCAGGCGGGGCCAGGGCTCGTTCCATAAAGCGCCCCTTGCAGAACGAGCTCCCACCTCCATTACAGAGGGCCCAGTAAGCAGATGGAGTTTCGAGACTGTTCGACAGTCTAGTATAAACCGACAGAGCACTGTGGGTTTTATTCCGGGCTCAACAAGCGAGAAA
>WBZZ01001037.1:0-2500 GCA_019918135.1 Paulinella micropora | reverse complement strand
ACGAAAGAACGAAAGAACGAACGAAAGAACGAACGAAAGAACGAACGAAAGAACAAAAGAACAAAAGCACGAACGAACGAAAGAACGAACGAACGAAAGAACGAAAGAACGAAAGAACGAAAGAACGAACGAACGAAAGAATGATCGAACGAAAGAACGAAGGAAAGAACGAACGAAGGAAAGAACGAAAGAAAGAACGAACGGAAGAAAGAACGAAGGAAAGAACGAAAGAACGAAAGAACGAAAGAACGAATGAACGAAAGAACGAACGAACGAACGAACGAAAGAACGAAAGAACGAAAGAACGAACGAACGAAAGAACGAACGAACGAAAGAGCGAAAGAACGAAAGAACGAACGAACGAACGAACGAACGCAAGAAAGAACGAAGGAAGCAACGAACGAACGAACGAAAGAAAGAAAGAACGAAAGAACGAAAGAACGAAAGACAGAACGAACGAACAAACGAACGAACGAACGAACGAACGAACGAACGAAAGAACGAAAGAAAGAACGAACGAACGAACGAACGAACGAACGAGCGAACGAACGAACGAAGGAACGAACGAACGAACGAAACAAAGAACGAACGAAAGAAAGAACGAACGAAAGAAAGAACGAACGAAAGAAAGAACGAACGAAGGCAAGAACGAACGAAAGCAAGAACGAAGGAAAGCAAGAACGAAGGAAAGAAAGAACGAACGAAGGAAAGAACGAAAGAAAGCAAGAACGAAGGAAAGCAAGAACGAAGGAAAGAAAGAACGAACGAGAGAACGAACGAACGGAAGAAAGAACGAACGGAAGAAAGAACGAACGGAAGAAAGAACGAACGGAAGAAAGAACGGACGGAAGAAAGAACGAACGGAAGAAAGAACGAAGGAACGAAAGAACGAACGAAAGAACAGAACGAACGAAAGAACAGAACGAACGAAAGACAGAACGAACGAAAGACAGAACGAACGAAAGAACGAAAGAACGAAAGAACGAACGAAGGAAAGAACGAAAGAACGAACGAACGAACGAACGAAAGAACGAACGAAAGAACGAACGAAAGAACGAACGAAAGAACGAACGAAAGAACGAACGAAAGAACGAACGAAAGAACGAACGAAAGAACGAACGAAAGAACGAACGAAAGAACGAACGAAAGAACGAACGAAAGAACGAACGAACGAAAGAACGAAGGAAAGAACAAACGAACGAAAGAACGAACGAACGAAAGAACGAACGAAGGAAAGAACGAACGAACGAAAGAACGAACGAACGAAAGAACGAACGGAAGAAAGAACGAACGGAAGAAAGAACGAACGGAAGAAAGAACGGACGGAAGAAAGAACGAACGGAAGAAAGCACGAACGAACGAAAGAACGAAGGAAAGACAGAACGAACGAAAGAACGAACGAACGAAAGACAGAACGAACGAAAGAACGAACGAACGAACGAACGAAAGAACGAAAGAACGAACGAAGGAACGAACGAAAGAACGAACGAAAGAACGAACGAAAGAACGAACGAAAGAACGAACGAAAGAACGAACGAAAGAACGAACGAAAGAACGAACGAAAGAACGAACGAAAGAACGAACGAAAGAACGAACGAAAGAACGAACGAAAGAACGAACGAAAGAACGAACGAAAGAACGAACGAAAGAACGAACGAAAGAACGAACGAAAGAACGAACGAAAGAACGAACGAACGAAAGAACGAAGGAAAGAACAAACGAACGAAAGAACGAGCGAACGAAAGAACGAACGAAGGAAAGAACGAACGAACGAAAGAACGAACGAACGAAAGAACGAACGAACGAAAGAACGAACGAACGAAAGAACGAACGAACGAAAGAACGAAAGAAGGAACGAACGAAAGAACGAAAGAACGAAAGAACGAACGAAAAAACGAACGAAAGAACGATTGAAAGAACAAAAGAACAAAAGAACGAACGAACGAACGAACGAAAGAACGAACGAAAGAACGAACGAACGAAAGAACGAACGAACGAAAGAACGAACGAGCGAACGAACGAAGGAAAGAACGAACGAAGGAAAGAACGAAAGAACGAACGAAGGAAGGAAAGAACGAAGGAAAGAACGAAAGAACGAAAGAACGAAAGAACGACAGAACGAATGAACGAATGAACGAACGAACGAACGAACGAAAGAACGAAAGAACGAAAGAACGAACGAACGAAAGAACAAACGAACGAAAGAACAAACGAACGAAAGAACGAACGAAAGAACGAACGAAGGAACGAACGAACGAAAGAACGAAAGAACGAAAGAACGAAAGAACGAAAGAACAAACGAACGAAAGAACAAACGAACGAAAGAACGAACGAACGAACGAACGCAAGAAAGAACGAAGGAAGCAACGAACGAACGAACGAAAGAACGAAAGAACGAAAGAACGAAAGAACGAACGAACGAACGAACGAACGAACGAAAGAACGAACGAAAGAACGAACGAACGAACGAACGAACGAACGAACCAACGAACGAGCGAAC
>WBZZ01001036.1:0-5000 GCA_019918135.1 Paulinella micropora | reverse complement strand
CTTCTCCTTCTTCTTCTTCTCCTTGGACTACTACTACTACTACTACTACTACTACTACTACTACTACTACTACTACTACTACTACTACTACTGCTGCTGCTGCTGCTGCTGCTGCTTCTTCTTCTGCTATAGCTACTTCTCCTCTTGCGCCTGCTGCTGCCATTTCTGTAACTGCTGTTGGTATTGCAGCCTCTACTACTCCTGGCTTTAATAAATCTTTTGATGATTTTTTTGTTCCTCTTTCTCAACGAGAGCGTAAACATCAATCGCTTATCGAACAGCTCCTTGCTCTTGTTTCCCCTGACGGAGGTAGAAGACCACTGGCAGCTCATGTTACCTGTCGGAGGTAGAAGACCAGCTTATTGTTACTCCTGGTTTAGATACGTTCATTGTGTTTGAGTGGGTAGATTACGACGGTGACAGAAAGAAGAGAGTGAGAAGTAAATAGAGGAATAGGAAAGTGAAAAATTTCAGCTTGGGGAAGGTAACTAAGGTGCACGTTGATGGCGATGATCCAAATGTTGACTCAGTAGTCCTTGTTAACGTTTGGGGCCATCCATCAGGTTCAAACCAGTATACGGGGAAGTATCTACCGGCTTGGTTGCATGGTCGAGAAGAAAAGCAATCCATAAACGATCCAAGCACAGAGAATAAAGAATTCAAAGCTTGGGAGAAAGACGTGTTGGCGTCGCACATCATCTCACTCGATATCTGCATGCAACCGTCAGGTGAAAGTGAGGTGTCATCCTTACAAATCGCATCGACCGATCAAGAACACATCAAAAAAGATTTAACTCGGACGATATAATTTTATTTGAAATGTAATTACCTTTAATACTGAGTAACTGTGTTTTCAAAGCCCTGACATAAATAAATTTTAATTTATTAAACTCAAAATTTTATTTGCTGAAATATTAATATTAATATGATCAACTTAAAATCAAAATTTTTGTTTTAGAATAGTTCGAGCCGTGAGTTTGGCAGTTTGGCCACCAAATGACACAGATTTTAATCAGGCACCGCCTCATATTATTATTGGTAAATTACAGAATAATTACTAAGTATTAAGTATTAATATAGGAGTGAAGAATCGTGACTGTACTGTTATTAATATGCTGTAGCCTGAGTGGACTAGGATCTAATTATTAAATATTAATATTAATCATTTGTCCAATGCTCCGTCTTCATAGGGCCTAGGACATCGCAGCAAAGACGCAGCCCGACGCATGAAGAGAATAAAGAGCAAAACCATCCCCATCAGAAGTGCGGCAACACTGCCCAACACACAAGTCTCACCCTGAAGAAGCCGGCACTGCCAGGATCAGCCGGTTGAACTTAGTGATTACCGGTAACTTGGCCGCTAAAACATGACATTCAAGTAATATCTGAATTATATCACTTGTATCATAGTATCACTTGATGATTAATATTATTAATAATAACTTCAAATAGTAGCGCCGCGGTCACGGTGGCACCGGAGAGAGAGAGAGAGAGAGAGAGAGAGAGAGAGAGAGAGAGAGAGAGAGAGAGAGAGAGAGAGAGAGAGAGAGAGAGTGAGAGAGAGAGTGAGAGAGAAAGAGAAAAAGAGAAAGAGAAAAAGAGAAAGAGAAATAGAAAGAAAGAGAGAGAGAGAGAGAGAGAGAGAGAGTGTGTGACCGTGTGTGTGTGTGTGTGTGTGTGTGTGTGTGTGTGTGTTTTGTGTGTGTGTGTGTGTGTGCGAGAGAGAGAGAGAGAGAGAGAGAGAGAGAGAGAGAGAGAGAGAGAGAGCGAGAGAGAGAGAGAGAGAGAGAGAGAGGAGAGAGAGAGAGAGAGAGAGAGAGAGAAAAGAGAGAGGAATAGTTGCGAATCAAATTTTATTTATTTTGAATCTATGGTTGCCAGTACACATTTGCATAAACTGGCCGAAGGCTAAAAATCTAAGTCATCGAAGTTTTGAAAATTCAAGTACTACTAAGTAAATAGATTCTTAAGGATGGACGAGTATTTGTTTAGTCTTGCACGAGGGTGACTCGCTGCCTCTTTTTAGCTGTTTGAGTGTTCTGCGAGTCAACCTCCATGGGCGTCGCTTCAAACTTGTTGCGAGGTGACTTATTAGCTTTCCTTGAGAACACCAGCTGCTTGCCCTTGGCGGCAATGTCCACTTCAGAGTGCTTTTCCAGTGAGCCTTCGATCAACATGCGGCTGAGGCGTGTTACAATGTGACGCTCCAGGTAGCGCTTGAGCGGCCGGGCTCCGTAGTGAGGGTCGTAGCTCTCCTTCAAAATCAAGTCGGCCGCCGATGAGTGCAAGCGCAGCGAGACATCCACCTCGTCCAGACGCGACGCCACCTCGTTCAGCTGCAGCAGCACGATCTTCTGCAGCTCGCCTGGCACCAAGGGCTTGAAGACAACGATGTCGTCCAACCGGTTGAGGAACTCGGGCCGGAAGTTGTTCTTGCAGGCATTCAGCACCAGCTGCTCTACACCGGGCTTGAGTTGGCCCGTCTGCATGTTGATACCATCCAGCAAGAATTGTGAGCCGATATTGGATGTCATGATGATGACTGTGTTGGAAAAGTCCACCGTTCTACCCTTCCCGTCCGTCAGTCGGCCATCGTCCAGCACTTGCAACATGGCGTTCCAAATGTCTTTGTGCGCCTTCTCCACTTCATCAAAGAGAACGACGGAGTACGGGTTGCGTCTCACCTTCTCTGTCAGCTGACCGCCCTCCTCGTGCCCGACGTACCCCGGAGGTGCACCGATCAGCCGCGCCACGCTATGCTGTTCCATGTATTCCGACATATCCAACCGGATGATGTTTTTCTCGTCGTCAAAGAGCTCTTCCGCCAGCGCCTTGGCCAGCTCGGTCTTGCCCACGCCTGTTGGGCCCAAGAACAGGAAGCTCCCCGTGGGCTGGTGCTTGCGAGCCAAACCCGCCCGGCTCCTCAGCACCGCGTTCGCAACTGCCTCGACAGCGTCTTCCTGCCCAACCATGCGCTCGTGCAGGTGCTCCCCGAGCTTGAGCAGCCGCTGCCGTTCGGATTTGTTTAGCTTGGTCACCGGAATGCCTGTCCAGCGTGCTACCACCTCGGCGATCTGCTCCGGCCCCACCACTTCGCTGATGAGAGAGTTTTCGTCCTTTGCGCGCTCTTCGCGCAGCTTCACGTCCATGGCCGCGATTTTTTTCTCCAGCTCGGGAATCGCGCCGTACCGTAGATCCGCAGCCAGCTCGCGGTTGCGATCGCGCTCCGCCCGCTCCGCCTTCGCCTTGAGCATCTCCAGCTTCTGCTGGAAATCCTTCAACTGCCCAACCCTCTGCTTCTCTGCTTCGTGCTGCAACTTGAGCGGCTGCAGCTTCTCTCGGATTTGCGATAGCTGCTGCTTGACTAAGGCCAGGCGTGCCTTGCTAGCTTCGTCCTTCTCTTCCGCCAGCGCCGTGGCCTCCACGTCAAGCTGCAACTCACGGCGCTCCAGCTGATCGATCAATTCCGGCTGGCTGTCGAGCTGAACACGAGTTGAGGCACAAGCTTCATCCACGAGATCGATCGACTTGTCGGGCTGAAAGCGGGACTGAATGTAGCGCTCGCTCAGCTGCGCCGCCATCACCAGAGCAGCGTCCTGGATGCGAACACCGTGATGGCTCTCGTAGCGCTCTTTCAAGCCACGCAGGATCGACACAGTGTCCTCCACCGAGGGCTGACGGACCATGACTTGCTGGAACCTGCGTTCAAAGGCCGGGTCCTTCTCCACGTGCTTCCTGTACTCATCCAAGGTAGTGGCCCCGATGCAGCGAAGCTCACCGCGTGCAAGCATGGGCTTGAGCAAGTTGGCCGCGTCCATGGAGCCAGAGGTGGCCCCAGCACCCAACACCAAGTGAATCTCGTCAATGAACAAGATCACTTTTCCGTTGGCCGCCTTCACGTCGTTTAGTACTGCCTTGAGTCTCTCCTCGAACTCACCACGGTGGGAAGCACCCGCGATCAGCGCGCCCATATCCAGCGAGATCACTTCGGCTTTCAAATTGCTAGGCACATCACCACTCACGATGCGCCGTGCCAAGCCTTCGACGATGGCGGTCTTGCCCACACCCGGCTCTCCGATGAGCACAGGGTTGTTCTTTGTCCTTCTGCAGAGCACCTGGATGACACGGCGAATCTCCTCGTCACGCCCGATCACAGGGTCCAGCTTGCCATCTTCTGCGTCTTTGACGAGGTTATGTCCGTATTTGTTGAGTGCGTCGTACTGTCCCTCTGGGTTGGAGCCGTTCTTGGCGCTGGTTCCTTTCACACTGCGAATGGCTTGTTCACATTTGCTTTTCGTCATTCCCATGGAACTCAACGCAGAGCTCACGTCTCTGTCATCGTAACATGCCAACAGTAGGTGGTCCAGGGCCAAGTGAGAGTCTTTGCTCTGGTTCTGAAGGTTTCTTGCCTTTTGGAACATCTTACTCACACCTCCAGAGAAAGACACACGATCTGGCGGAGGACTCTGTGTACTGACTTTAGCGAGCAAATGCTCGAACGCCTTCACCAAAGTACTCGCTTCTACGTGCGACAACTGAAGCACGCGCTGGCCAACACTACCAGGCTCTGTCCATAACGGTTTGGCGATGTGGACAGGGTAGAGCTCGATGGCGCCTGCGTTCTGTGCCTCATCCATGGCAGAGCTCACAAGCTTCTGAACCGATTGAGTCCATTTCTCAGGATCCATTTTGTTTCAACGTTCCACAAACTGACTTGGGTAAGAGTCGTAAACCTAGTAAATCTAGTAAATAAGATTTGTGGAGGTTTGCTCGGTTTCATAGATGTTTAGTGGTGCATGATTTCCCTGAAATGGTGGAGTTTCCGGAAATTCTGGATGTTGCCGAAATTCGTCCGTTTCAGAGCCACCGACCACCAGGAAAATGAGATCACTTTTTTTAACTTATGTGTACCTAATCTAGGGAATTAGGATTGTGGTCAGTAATTGGAAGAGGTAATATGAAAAGACTGAATTTTCTAAAGTCGTTGTTGCATATGCCGC
>WBZZ01001035.1:205000-212500 GCA_019918135.1 Paulinella micropora | reverse complement strand
CTCAAACTGCTTAGTGGCATTGGTGTCCAGCACCTGACTCTTCGCGACTGCCGTCAAATCACGGACGCTGGGCTGGCTCACTTGTCTGCGCTTGCCCTGCAGCACCTCAATCTCTCTTGTTGCAGGCAAGTCACGGACGCTGGGCTGGCTCACTTGTCTGCGCTGCCCCTGCAGCACCTTAATGCGCGCAAGTCACTGACGCTGGGCTGGCTCACTTGTCTGCGCTTCCCCTGCAGCACCTCTATCTTAATGGTTGCAGCCAAGTCACGGACGCAGGGCTGGCTCACTTGTCTGCGCTGCCCCTGCAGCACCTCATCTATTGTTGCAGGCAAGTCACGGACGCTGGGCTGGCTCACTTGTCTGCGCTGCCCCTGCAGCACCTCAATCTCACTGATTGCACGCAAGTCACGGACGCTGGGCTGGAATACTTGTCTGCGCTGACCCTGCAGCACGATCTCCGAGGTTGCAGCCAACTGACAGACGCTGGGCTGGCTCACTTCTCTGCGCTGCCCCTTCAGCACCTCAGTCTCTATTGGTGCGATCAAGTCACGGACGCTGGGCTGGCTCACTTGTCTGCGCTGCCCCTTCAGCACCTCAATCTCACTGGTTGCAGGCAAGTCACGGACGCTGGGCTGGCATACTTGTCTGCGCTGCCCCTGCAGCACCTTAATCTCCATCAGTGCGATCAAGTCACGGACGCTGGGCTGGCTCACTTGTCTGCGCTGCCCCTTCAGCACCTCAATCTCGCTGGTTGCGCTGAAGTCACGGACGCTGGGCTGGCACACTTGTCTGCGCTGCCCCTGCAGCACCTCGATCTCGGTGGTTGCAGCAAGTTCACGGACGCCGGGCTGGCTCACTTATCTGCGCTGCCCCTGCAGCACCTCAATCTCGCTGGTTGCGCTGAAGTAACGGACGCTGGGCTGGCACACTTGTCTGCGCTGCCCCTTCAGCACCTCAATCTCGGTGGTTGCGCTGAAGTCACGGACGCTGGGCTACTTGTCTGCGCTGCCCCTGTAGCACCTCGATCTCGGTGGTTGCAGCCAAGTCACAGACGCTGGGATGGCTCACTTATCTGCGCTGCCGCTCCAGCACCTCAATCTCCATCATTGCAGCCAAGTCACGGTCGATGGGCTGGCTCACTTGTCTGTACTCCCGGTGAATGATCGATATTTTTGACTCTGTAAACTTGTTGTCTGAAGAGCGAGAATTTTATCAGTACCATTTTCCCTCTCATGCTTTGACTTCCCACTCGAAACTCATCGCGCCGAATGAGCGTCAAGGTTTTTATCAGTACGATGATTAGTTGAAAGAGTGATTGTGTAAAAAGAATTATAAATAGACATAGTAAATTATAGCAAGTGTTAAAAAAAAAAAAAAAAAAAAAAAACAGTCACAGTTTAAGGTCATGCAACTTCCAGTTTACTAGTAACCTGTCAGGCCAGTCCCGTAACGGTAACCCACTGTCGAGTCCAACCGCCATAAATTATTAAAGAAGTTTCCCCAACGCTCCCACTCACGTGACACGTCGAACGGCAGCTCCGACTGGTGACTCAGCTGGTTTCAAGGCTAGATCATTCCGAGTCTGCTGAAGTCTTCGCCCCTGCCTCAGCTTTTTGTCTTCCGTGTCATAACTGATTTCGGCCGGGGGCCAGCTTAGACTCCTCGCTCCCCCGGCGCCGCATTTGCCGCACTGGCTTCAATTCAACGAAGCCACTTGAAGAGCCCGGCCTTCGGCGGAGGCTTTATTAATACTTATTATACTATATTAATATTATCACAGTTTCAAGTGAAGTCCTTATTCCTACTAATCATATTGGCAAGTGCAGTGGCCGGGACCGTAGGCTCATGATTTTTTAATATATTAAAAGTGTTTGCGTCACGGTACGGTTAGTATTAATCATCTACAACTTGAAAACTTGAAGTGTTTACGTAAAAAAAAACCGTCTTAACTCACTGAAGTCTTGAAATGTCTCCGACAGTCTCGTGGCGCGTCCTAGTGACTCTTCACAGGCTTCGCGTGGTAAGCTTTTTTTGAAAGATTAATATTAAACCAGGCAGAGTCAGCCGTGTCACGAGTCCAGTCAGGAAAGTTGAATGTAGTATTTTCCTTACGCAAACACTGGCGGTTTTGATAAAATACTTGCCACTCGTAGAGTCTGAGTGGGGAGCCGAACTTTGCAGCGGCGTAGAAAAAAAAAAAAAAAAAAAATTACTACCAGGTCAACTAGAAATATTAATATCTAATTGAAATACTAGAAATAGTACCGTAATGCAGCTGACAATAATAAGCACCTACCGGTAAACAAGCTAAGAGTGTTCAGTAGCTTATGATAATAATACTTGAATTCTTTCGGCACTGAGATGCCACCGTGACCGAATATCTAAATTAAGATCTTGCAAGATAAAACTAGAGTTAAGAGTAAAATCATAATAACTTATATTACAAAATGATAATTGATAGTTGTTAACTTACAATAATGATACTTATGGCTACTAAGTAGGCTGATATTGATAAAAATTCTAATAATAAATAGCTGCTATTGCTAGTATTCAGGCACGTCCCCTGCTACTGTAACCTGTTAAGCTGATTGCGATACACTGGACAGCTTCTGAGCCGAGCCTATGCATTTGCGTATTTATTCAAGTTAATGTATGTATTTGCGTATGTATTTGCGTATGTATTTGTGCATATTTTTGTGTATGTATTTGCGTACGCATGTGTGACCTTTACTGAGTAATGGGTCATACAGGCTCTTGGCCGGCGACCTCTGGTCCATGCTCACATACTCCCCGCCTAATAGACAGACAAAAGATGTTTATAGTTCTTGAAACGTAATGGCTTAGGCTTTGATTATTTGCGCACTGTGGCATTAGCTGGTTAGAAAGCTCCTGATTAGAGCATGCTCACATAACCCCCGCATGTATGTGAGAAGGTATGTATGTATGTATGTATGTACGCATGTGTATGTATGTACGTACGTATGTATGAATGTGTATGTATGTATGTTTGTATGTATGCTAGCCTGATCGATGACACCAAACAGGAGAAGGTATGTATGTATGTATGTATGTATGTATGATTGCTAAACTGTTTATACAGACAAGGACATGTTTCTAGTTCTAATGCACAATGAACATGATGACGTGAGCGGCTCGATCTTAGCCAACATTTGCACCTACACACTTTATGTATGTATGTATGTATGTATATATGTATGTATGTGTGTATGTACGTATGTACGTATGCTCCCTGCCTAATACAACAAGGAAATGTGCATACTTCTTAAGTATAATCAACATAATGACTCAAGCGCTTCGATCTCAGCCAAGATTTGCACCCACAACCTGTGATATTTGCTGATTAGAAAGCTCTTGATGAGAGCAGTCAAATGAGCCACTGCACAACTTAGCCGCAAAGATTCAGAACTGGCTGAGAACGACACGTTGGAAGTCATCAGTGTGATTGTCTTGAAGGCAAGGAACTTCGTAGGTTGGTAGGTAGGTCCTTAGACCATACTCACGGAAAGATGGAAAGGCATGTGTAAGTATGCAATGTCACATACCTTCTAAGAAAGCATCGTTTTCGTTACGACATCTCCAGCCTGAACAGCAACAACAACAACAACAACAACAACAACAACAACAACAACAACGACAACAACAACAACAACAACAACAACAACAACGACAACGACAACGACGACGACGACGACGACGACGACGACGACAACAAACAAGAATAACAACAAACAACAACAAACAGGAATAACAACAACAACAACAACAAACAAGAATAACAACAACAACAACAACAACAACAACAACAACAACAACACAACAAACAGGAATAACAACAACAACAACAACAACAACAACAACAACAACAACAACAACAACAAACAAGAACAAGAACAACGAACAGCAATAACAACAACAACAACAACAACGACAACGACAACAACAACAACAACAACAAGAAACTGGCTACAAAAAAGAAGGAAAGTTGTGCTGACCGCCGAATGTTGCGGGTAAGTATTTTTAAATTGTATGCGTACATGTATGCATACAGGTATGTACGTTATGTGTGTACGATATGTATGTATGTATGTATGTATGTATGTATGTATATATGTATGTATGTATGTTTCAACTTAAGTTGGCAACAAAATGCATGTTAGGACATAATGGCATGTCATGACACAGCATATTATGTCCTAGTGGGTAAACACAGTAGCATGTTATGCACTATATCTTAGCTAGCGCCAGTACACATCGAAACATCATTCATGATTCAGTGAGCCAATATCATTTAACTCCCCCCCCCCACACACACACACCCCTGCATTCCTTATGTCGAAGACACGCATACATAAACATAAGCGCACACGCATGCAAAAACATGAGCAGTGTGTGTGTGTGTGTGTGTGTGTGTGTATGTGTGTGTGTGTGTGAGAGAGAGAGAGAGAGAGAGAGAGAGAGAGAGAGAGAGAGAGAGTTGAATTTACCGTAATGGTAAGCGCAGAGAACGCCAAGACAGATCTGGAAAACAACAACAACAACAATAACAACAATAGTAATAACAATAACAACAATAACAGAACCAAGACACCAACAACGACACCAACAACAACACCAACAACAACACCAACAACAACACCAACAACAACAACAACAACAACAAGCAGGCCAATGCTTGCCTGTGTGTAGTTGCCACTGTCTGCATGGTTGTGCTGCTGTGCACATGTCTGTCTGTGTGTCTCTGTGTGTGTGTGTGTGTCTGTGTCTGTGTCTGTATGTGTGTGTGTGTGTGATTCAACTGTGTCTCTGTGTGCTCGTGTTCTTGTCTGTGTTTGTGTATGTATCTACGAATGTATGGAGAGTGCACGTGTGTGACAGCGAGAGAGAGAGAGAGAGAGAGAGAGAGAGAGAGAGAGAGAGAGAGAGAGAGAGAGAGAGAGAGAGAGAGAGAGAGAGAGACAGAAAAATGATCGTCTGGGGAGATAAAACACAAGGATGGTGAAGGCGATGTCTTTGGTGGCCGGGTACGTGGAGAGAGAAAGAGAGAGAAAGAGAGAGAAAGAGAGAGAAAGAGAGAGAGGGGGGGGGGGGGGGGGCAGGGAGAGGGAAGAGAGAGAGAGAGAGAGAGAGAGAGAGGACATACAGCAACGCCGACGGTGACGGTGATTTCTTTGGTGTGGTCGGGTACATAGAAGCCAAACGAGAGAGAGAGAGAGAGAGAGAGAGAGAGAGAGAGAGAGAGAGAGAGGACATACAGCAACGCCGATGGTGACGGTGATTTCTTTGGTGTGGTCAGGTACATAGAAGCCAAACGAGAGAGAGAGAGAGAGAGAGAGAAAGAGAGAGAAAGAGAGAGAAAGAGAGAGAACGAGAGAGAGGAGGGGGGGGGGCAGGGAGAGGGAAGAGAGAGAGAGAGAGAGAGAGAGAGATAGAAGAGAGAGAACATACAGCCACGCCGATGGTGACGGTGATTTCTTTGGTGTGGTCGGGTACATAGAAGCCAAAGGGGTCCGCCTCGCCCATGCTAACATGCAGATAGAAATTTCAACACATATATTATTATTATCATCAGAGAAACGGTTGTATGTGACGGTGATGTCTTTGGTATTTTCGGCTACGTAGAAGGCAAACGGGTCCTCTTTCCCCATAGATAGACAGACAGACAGACAGACAGACAGATAGACAGACAGATAGATAGATAGATAGATAGATAGATAGATAGATAGATAGATAGATAGATAGATAGATAAATAGACGGATAGACGGATAGATAGATAGATAGATGAGATATCGACTAATGTCAGAAAAAAGGAGCTTCTGATTTCGTCAACCAAGGAAGTCTGTGGGTAAAGTATTAACCCGATGCCCAGCTAAGCCGTGATGTTTGCACGGAAGGGACTGATACAGGCGATACCAAACCTCCCTAGTACCAGGCGGGGCCAGGGCTCGTTCCATAAGCGCCCCTTGCAGAACGAGCTCCCACCTCCATTACAGAGGACCCAGTAAGTAGATGGAGTTTCGAGACTGTTCGGCAGTCTAGTATAAACCGACAGAGCACTGTGGGTTTTATTCCGGGCTCAACAAGCTAGAAAGGGCACCCTGAGGGAACATGATTGTGCTTCCTGTCACTATTTCGGCATGTGACTTATAGGCGTATGGCTAGGCACACATAAGGCACCCCACCACGGGCCCAGCACACCCACACCATCCCCTAATTCTCTGTCTGTCGACAGATGAGATGGATAGATGGATAGATAGGTAGATAGATAGATAGATAGATAGATAGATAGATAGATAGATAGATAGATAGATAGATAGATACTACCACACAGACAGAACAGTAAACAGATGAAAAACATGCATCTGGGTCATACACATGTACAAACAAATAATTTGTTTTCTCTTTGGTGTGGTTGGCTACGTAGAAACCAAAATATGTATATGTATATGTATATGTATATGTATATGTATATGTATATGTATATGTATATGTATATGTATATGTATATGTATATGTGTATGTATATGTACATGTATGTATATGTTTATGTATTGTATATGTCTATGCATGTGTGTATATGTATATGTATATGTATATGTATATGTATATGTATATGCATATGTATATGTATATGTATATGTATATGTATATGTATATGTATATGTATATGTATATGTATATGTATATGTATCGGGTCATCCTTCCCCATGCTGGCATGCAGATAAAACACTCAACACATCGTTCTTATCATATATATATATATATATATAAATATATATATATATATCAATTGTGTGTGACAGTGATCTCTTTGGCGTGATCGGGTGCGTGGAAGCCATTTAGATAGATGGATAGATGGATAGATAGATAGATAGATAGATAGATAGATAGATGGATAGATAGATAGATAGATAGATAGATAGATAGATAGATAGATAGATAAGATAGATAGATAGATAAACGGGTCCTCCTCCCAGATGCTGCCATGCACAAAAAACATCAAAGAAATTAATAGCATGCATATGAAAAATAGAAATGTACAAATAAATCAATTTGTTTTCTCTTTGGTGTGGTCGGGTACGTAAAAGCCAAACGGGTACCTACCTAACCTACCTAACCTACCTAACCTACCTAACCTATCTAACCTACCTAACCTACCTAACCTACCTAACCTACCTACCTACCTACCTACCTACCTACCTACCTAACCTACCTAACCTACCTAACCTACGGTCCTCCTCCCCCATGCTGGCATGCAGTCCTCCTCCCCCATGCTGGCATGCAGACAGAACAGTAAACAGATGAAAAACTCCTCCTCATCCTCGTCCTCGTCCCCCCCCCCCCCCCCCCAAATGCTGGCATGCAGAAACAGCATGAAATAGATAAAACATGCCTATGAGACATACAAATGTACTTATAGATTCACCTGTTTTGTTTTACCTTTATTTTCATGTTTTGTGCTGCTTGCATTTCCATTCATA
>WBZZ01001035.1:180000-190000 GCA_019918135.1 Paulinella micropora | reverse complement strand
GCATGTGCAGAAATGCATCAGCCATTGACAGAGAAGCACTATTATTATTATTATTATTATTATTATGGTTAGGGAGTACATAGGCCATCGGTCCTTTCCATGGGCTGATTGGTATAAAGCTCCTAGAGTAATGTTCTATGCCGTCACTTCCTTTATTCCACCGATTGGTGTGGAGACTTTCCTTATGGAATGGAGGACTGGATGCACATGGCCTTTTGGCTCAGCAATTGGCAGGAGATACACTATTATTATTATTATTATTATTATTATTATTATTATTATTATTATGGAGGGGTGCACAGTATGGCACCCCACGAGAAGAGGAGGTGGTTGGGCCTCTTCCCACTGGTTTCGAGGCTATGTCGTTGTGTTGGCTCCGAGGCTATGTTGTTGTGTTGGTTCCGAGGCTATGTTGTTGTGTTGGTTCCGAGGCTCTGTTGTTGTGTGGGTTCCGAGACTATGTCGATGTGGGTTCCGAGGCTATGTTGTTGTGTTGGTTCCGAGGCCATGTCGTTGTGTTGTTTTTTATAAGACATACACCACGTGGGATCAAAGGGGTATTTACATTCCGCGATCTAGGGGTGGTGACGGGTTTCGAGTCGTCCCAGATACTTACCACAAAACGTCCTCATGCGCTGGCAGACCGCATGAAATGTCTGCTACCCCTGTGAGTACCTCCATGCGGGACCTACCCAGTCTCGTGGAGCTCTCACGCGGGGAAGATCAATCATTTGTAGTTGATTTCCTGCAAGGTACCCGACACTGTGCGGGTAGTAGGGACTTCCTTTTGGGGCCTTCTATGCAGGATGGTTAGAGTCACTCTTCCCTCCCCAACATACTCACTGTAGTCCCTGTTGGGTCGAGGGATGGAGGCGCATGGCCCTCGGGCTCAGCCATGACAGATCAATATTATTATTATTATTATTATTATTATTATTATTATTGTGGACACCGTGATAGCCCAGTGGTCAAGTTCTACCATCTGGGCCCTGTCGCCAGTTCGATTCCCGTCGGTGCCACCAGTATTTTCATTGAACATACCGGTCTATTTCTGGACCAGTATTTTCATTGAACATACCGGCCCGTCTGGAAGTGTTGGAACTGCCCTTGCGGGGGTGTCATTAGAGCTTATCGTCAATTCTTCGTACTCCCCTCACGGGTGAGACGATGGAGGCGCATGTGCAGAAATGCATCAGCCATTGACAGAGAAGCACTATTATTATTATTATTATTATTATTATTTTGGACACCGTGATAGCCCAGTGGTCAAGTTCTACCATCTGGGCCCTGTCGCCAGTTCGATTCCCGTCGGTGCCACCAGTATTTTCATTGAACATACCGGTCCGTCTGGACCAGTATTTTCATTGAACATACCGGTCCGTCTGGAAGTGTTGGAACTGCCCTTGCGGGGGTGTCATTAGAGCTTATCGTCAATTCTTCGTACTCCCCTCACGGGTGAGACGATGGAGGCGCATGTGCAGAAATGCATCAGCCATTGACAGAGAAGCACTATTATTATTATTATTATTATTATTATTATTATTATTATCATTATCATTATCATTATCATTATTATTATTATCATTATCATTATCATAATTATTATTATTATTATCATTATTATTATTATTATTATCGTTATCATTATTATTATTATTATTATTATTATTGTTATTGTTATTGTTATTGTTATTATTATTATTATTATTATTATTATTATTATTATTATTCTGGAGGGGTGCACAAGATGGCACTCCATGGGAAGAGGAGGTGGTTGGGCCTCTCCCCACGAAGGTGACCGCTTGGGGAGGGCGGTCACCGGGATATGCGCAACTCTCAACTGGGCATTTACTCGGTAGGGGTTCGGCCAGGCAGGTTGTGGGGTTGTCTGTTGGATTGTTGGTTGGCTCGTTTTTCTTGGCTGTTGGTTTGGGTCTGGTTTCCTGGTTAGCCCATTTTCGCCGAATTTCCTGCCGAGTAAATGCCTGGGGGCTTCCAGTTCCGGTTTGGTGATCTTGTTGAGGTGAGCATTCGGAGGAAACAGTACCGAGATGGGTTGAAGATAGGATTCACATTGAGCCGAGATGGGGCTGAGTTGACCTGTTCCAACTCGGCTCCATTTCGGCTTCATGTTAATCCTATCTTCATCCTATCTGGGTTTTGTCTCCTCCCTATCTTCGCTTCTTCGGGGTTGCCTAACTGGAACACATGATGAGCGCACGTTGGAGAGGGGCTTCAGTCGGTCCCAATGCCTTGCCAGTGCCTTGCTGCGTTGCCGTGCCTTGCCCCATGCATTCACACCCTCCACCGTTGCATTTCTAACTGAGCAGCTTCGGCTGGGATTACTATACTTGTCTGTAAGACCCTATAGGTACCGCTAGGTTCGCGCCTTCTAAACCCACGTGGGGGAAGGAGTTTCAGCGGCACGCCGTCCGATCTGGCTCCACTCGGGGACACCCGTACCTCATGATGTGTATTGTTAGGAGCAGCTGAAAGTCCATAAGGCATGAGAGTAGAGGCGTTGGCGATGCGATGGAGAGTGTGTGTAGTGCGTGAGGCAGGTTCTGGCGACGCTGGGGGTGCTGGCGGGCTCCGAAGGGCACGAAGCGACGCGGCAGCGTCCAGTGACACCGGCGGAAATGCGTGTAGTGTGTGTTGCAGATACCGCCGATGCTATTTGCATGGACGGGCGCTTTCCTCGGCGTAAAGAGGCGCGGCGGTGATGGCCAGCGACATTGGCCGTCTACTACTCTCAATGGATTACAAATACGCGAAGCACGGAGCTACCACTGTGGCCCTTATGGGACAAGGTAGAATCGCCGAAGACCTGGACAATCCCCGTGGGAATGCCTCTTCGACGGGCTCTGGCCCGATGTCCCAGGATGGGAGGATGAGGGCTCGCGTATATGACGGAATTCCTGAACCACGTGGAGAGGCTATCTTAGCTGCGCCTCATCCTTCCTCCCCAAACCTGGCACACGGGTCGGCGCTTCAACATAAGGCGAGCGGCGCTATATGGCAGATGGCACCGCCGCCTCGACGGTACCGGCGGGTAGATCGGTACGACAAGGACGGGCGTAATCTGATTGTCTGGGGGCTCTCAGAACGCGCCAATCTACAGGAGATCGCCTCTAAAATGAGCGGTCTTGGTCTGGTGGTCCCGGTAATGGAGTGGCAAGGCCAGCGAATGTTTCGTCACCTGGAGCTGGTCTACGAGGACGATGACAGCAGGCAGACGGCGTTGCAGCAACTCAAACATCTCAAATTCTTCGGCAGAGGGGTCAATGTGGCCCTTGGGCGCAGGTTCAGGGACAGGGAACGTGTCCGAAGGCTTATTCGCATCCATCTGCGTGGGGAAGCGGCGGTCCGGAAGGAGGAAGCTGCGACGGGATATCGCGTCTTGCCTCTGCATGAAGAATGTGTCGATGATGTGCAGGTGGTGTCTTCGGAATTGGCTGCCGATGCACCTAAGTGTGTGTCTGAGTGTGCTGATGTGCATGTGGTGCCCCTGCATTCGGCGGCCAGTGCAGTGGGGGACCAACCTGCGCAAGCACCTGCAGAGGGGGGCAGCACGAGGGCGGAAGCCAAGCGCGGCCGTCGGGTCCGGAAACGAGCCAAGAAGCACCGCTCCAAGCAGTTCGATACCGGCTTCAAGCTACTCGTCGCGAGTCACAACTGGCAGGGTAAAACGGGATACGACAACGTAGGCACGGCGGAATGGGCATCATTCTACAAGCACGAGGGCTGGCTAGTCATCGGGGCTCAGGAGCATCGCATGGGCAAGAAGCAACTTTCCAAATGCAGCCTGGATGGATTCCGGATTTTTGGAAAACCTGCGGAGGTCAGCGAGAAAAATCGCTGCAAGGGTGGGGTTCTATTCGCGGTGGCTAACTTCCTTGGTCCGTATTGCAACCTGGTGTCAGCCCCCGTCGACCACCGGCAGCAAGTGTGGCTGCGTATCGCCTCGGGTGTTACCGGCGCTCAGGATATCTATGTGGGCAACGGCTACTTTCCCCAGGAAACGCAGGAAGAAGAGTCGTCAGAGGCGTATGCGGCCTGGCAGGCAGCTATAGCTTTTTTTGGAGCCAAAGGTCTTGTGGTCACGGTGGCGGATGCCAACGCGAAGCTCGGGCCGGCATGCAGCCGTAAAGAGGAGGGCATCGTCGGTCAGCACGGGGAGGTCGATGATAAGGGAGCACCGGTACGTTCGGAGAACGGCAAGAGACTCGCGGCTGTCCTCGTCGCTACGGGCCTGCGAAATCTGAGCGGCTTCTCGTGCCCAGTGGAAGGGTCCTACTGGTGGTCCCGGCGTGAGCAGCGCGGCATGGGCACAGGCAAGCACCTCCTCGATTACATCTGCGCGTCGCCTGGCTTGGCATCTGGAGCAAAGTTCGGAGTATGCGAAGATGATCTTGATACGGACCACAAGGCAGTATGGGCCGAACTGACGTGGAGCGGCCAGCGCCGGCCAAAGCGGGCTGCGAAACCTTACAGGTCCTTTCGTGTTGATAAGCTTATTGGTGCTGGTGTCTCGGGTAATGATCACGCTGCGAAGCAAGCGCTGGATTATCTACGCGACAAGTTCGATGACGTATTCCAGCATTGCCTACAGAAGCTTGGAGTGCATCAGCTGCCTGAGCTTGACCTATCGGGTGGTGCCGACAGCCAACGGGTGGTAGATGACGTCACCGAGCGAGTGGCGCAGTCCTTCCGAATGGCGGCGCACCGGGTCCTTGGCTCCAGATGTATACGACCCCGTTTCACCAACAATTGGTTCGACGGGGAGCTAAAGGAGCTCATTCAGCAGCGCCGGGAGGCCTACGCAGCATACAGGAGGGATGAATCGAATGCGGAAGCCCGTCTGAATTGGCTACGGCTCCGCAAGCAAATTCGGAAGGCAACTCGGGCCAAGAAGTCCGCCTCCTTCAAGCAAGTGCAGGAAGAAGCGGTCAAATGTCAACGCGAGCAATCCTCAAAGCGCTTTTGGCTACTCGCGAAGCGGCTTGGCGGGGCACGCAGAACGAAGGTCTCCGCGCCGGTGCAAAGGGAGGATGGCTCACTGGCGTGTACGCTGCCGGAAAAGGTCGCTCGGTGGGAGGAATTTCGGAAAAATTCGGTGAAGCCACGGGAAAATCCGGCAAGTGCGGCTGTTGTGGTGGAGTGCTGTGCAGAAGCAGGCTCGCTGGAGTGGGAGGAAGCCGAAGCTAAGCGGCAGTTCCACTGGAACGATCGCTTCAGAGATGAGGTGGCCCGGGCTATGAAGGAGCACGAAGTAGGTGAAGACACTTGCGAAGAGCTGGACAAGCCGTTCACGCAAGAGGAGGTCCTTGCAAGGCAACGTGCCCTGAATAACCACAAAGCTTGTGGCGAGGACAAAGTGAAGAACGAGATGCTCAAGTATGGCGGCGCCTACATCAATGGCTACTTAACGCAGTACTTCAACTGGATTCGAGAAGCCGAGAGGACTCCAAAAGCTTGGGGCAAGGGAATCATCGTCAATATCCCCAAGGGTGGGGATCCTACGGATCCTGACAACTGGAGGGATATCTCAATTATTAGTTGCCTTGGTAAGCTGTATCTGTCCTTATTAGCTACTCGTCTAACGCTCTTCGTGGATGGCCCGGATAAGCTACGTCCAGAGCAGGGAGGCTTCCGCCCGGGGCGTCGCACTACGGATCAGGTCTTTACCCTTTGGCAGAGGTTGAAGGGGCGTCAGCAGCAGAAGCGGGAGTCGTATGTCCTGTTCGTCGATCTACGCAAGGCTTTCCCGTCTGTTTGGAGAGATGGCCTATTTGAGAGGCTCTGGAAGCTGGGTGTAAGGGGCAAGTTCTGGCGCACGCTACGCAGGTGCTACGAGCAGACTTCGTCGCAAGTGCTAGTTGATGGAGCACTCACCCCCGAAGTACTGGAGGGTGTAGGCGTCCAACAGGGGTCCCCAATCTCTCCCACACTCTTCAACGTCTTTATGGATGAGCTGTGTGATCGGCTGGCGAGTGCCCTCAAGATCACGGATGTGAAGCGGCTGAACGACATCAAGGCACTTCTATACGCGGACGACGTGGCCCTCATCGCTCACAGTCGCACCGAGCTCCAGAAGATGGTCCATGTTGTGGCCAAGTTCGCGGAAGATTACCGGCTGGAAGTCAACTTGAAGCCCGGCAAGACGGAAATCATGCCCATTTACACGTCGAGCAAGGCGAAACGACCAAGTATCAGGGAGCGAGGTGAGCCCGTGGTGTGGTTTCGCGGCCAGAAGCTTTGTGTCACCAGTCAGTACAAGTACCTGGGAGTGGTTATCACCGACGACCTGAAGTGGAATGAGCAGGCCCTGCGGGCTACGAGTGTCACTGAAGTCGCCACCGCAGGTTGGTACTCTTTGTGGTGTGCAGGTGAGAAACAAGCTAGGTATCGTCTCATGTGCTGGAATCAACTTGTGGGGGCCAAGCTGAAGTACGCCTTCGATGTCTGGCGTGCCCCCGTATCGCAGCTCACCAAGCTGGAGGCAGCAATGCTGCGCCCCATGAGGATGATTCTCGGCATCAGCCCTAAGACAAGCAAGTGGATTACACTCTTTCTGGCGCGCTCTTTGAGTGCGGAGCATTTGCGGCGGGCGGCGCAACTGAAGTTCTATGGACGGCTGCGTGTTCTACCGGAGAAGCGATTTCCTGTCATCGCATCTCAAGTCAAATCCGACTGGACTGCGGAGGCCGAAGGCGCTATCAGGGACTCAATGGATCTACAACAAGGGCTTCAGGAGCTCCTAAATAGCTCAGAGAAGGACCTCGAGGGTTGGTGTTCGACTGTGGACAAGTGGGCCCTTCAGCAGGACGTCAAGATGGTGCAGCAACTGATGTGGGACAAGCGAGAGGCAGGCAGCGATCTTACTGATGGCCTGCGAGTCATCCTAAGACAAGTCTTTGGAACTAAGGAGTTCCCAAGATGGATAGCCCTTGATGATGCGCATTATAATCTGCTTCGGAGAAGGTTGCTCAGCTGCAACAACCGCCTTCGGTTGTACCGCAGCAAGTTGGTCAGTGGCATGTCCCCTCGCTGCTTCTGTTGTCATGATGATGTCAATGAGTCCCTTGCGCACTTCTTATGGGATTGCCCCATGCATGAGGGGAGACGTAAGCAGCTGTTGCTGAGTATGCAGAGGCTCGGTGGCATGGCTGTGGGGGGTGCTGAGGGGGATGGAGGGAGTGAGGAGGGGGGTGAGGTCGTAGGCGGTGAGGTTGTGGTGGAGGATGTGTTGCTTGGGCGGGAGCGGGAGGGCTCTGTGCGGCAGAGTTGGGATGATATGTCGCCTGTGGATCAATCACGATTGTTTTGTAAGCTTTTTCAGGGGAAGTCGCGCTTCCGCAGTAACTTTAGGCTTGCTGCGTTGTTAGGGGTTACAGCGTTGCGTCCCCCTCCAAAGTTGGATGTGTTGTTTGGATCATATGTGTCTGAGTGTTGGTCTGCTAGGGAGGGTAAAAGGGAGGAGCTTGGGGGTGGAGGATGGGGGCGAGGTGATTGACCTCACTGAGGTTCCATCAGCTTCTGTCCCACCCTCTCCCCCAAGTGACGTTGATGTTGCGCGGCGCGGCCGTCCGCGCAGTGTGGACGTCCTGGCTAGAGAGAGGGGTTCGGGAGCGCAGCGTAGTGTCTCCGAGTTCTTCTCTTCAGCTAACACCCTCGCATCTAGCTCTTCATGCACTTCACAGCCCCCATCTGCCCCTGCTGTTGCTGTTGCTGCTATGTCTGTTTGGTGTTCTGACAATGCGTTGGGATCGGCTGACTCCGGTGACCCAATGGAGGCACATGTCCAGGATCTGGATCTGATGCTATAGTCTGAGGAAGCCTATTATTATTATTATTATTATTATTATTATTATTATTATTATCATTATTTAGGGAGTACATAGGCCAATGGTCCCTTTCCATGGGCTGATTGGTATAAAGCTCCTAGAGTAATGTTCTATGCCGTCACTTCCTTTATTCCACCGATTGGTGTCGAGACTTTCCTTATGGAATGGAGGACTGGATGCACATGGCCTTTTGGCTCAGCAAGTGGCAGACGATACATACACACACATATTATTATCATTATTGTTATTATTATTCGGGAGTACATAGGCCATTGGTCCTTTTCAATGGGCTGATTGGTATAAAGCTCCTACAGTAATGTTCTATGCCGTCGCTTCCTTTATTCCACCGATTGGTGTGGAGACTTTCCTTATGGAATGGAGGACTGGATGCACATGGCCTTTTGGCTCAGCAATTGGCAGGAGATACATTATTATTATTATTTATTATTATTATTATTATTATTATTATTATTGGACACCGTGATAGCCCAGTGGTCAAGTTCTACCATCTGGGCCCTGTCGCCAGTTCGATTCCCGTCGGTGCCACCAGTATTTTCATTGAACATACCGGTCTATTTCTGGACCAGTATTTTCATTGAACATACCGGCCCGTCTGGAAGTGTTGGAACTGCCCTTGCGGGGGTGTCATTAGAGCTTATCGTCAATTCTTCGTACTCCCCTCACGGGTGAGACGATGGAGGCGCATGTGCAGAAATGCATCAGCCATTGACAGAGAAGCACTATTATTATTATTATTATTATTATTATTATTATGATTATGATTATGATTATGATTATGATTGTTATCATTATTATTATTATTATTATTATTATTATTATTATTATTATTATTTTGGACACCGTGATAGCCCAGTGGTCAAGTTCTACCATCTGGGCCCTGTCGCCAGTTCGATTCCCGTCGGTGCCACCAGTATTTTCATTGAACATACCGCTCCGTCTGGACCAGTATTTTTATTGAACATACCGGTCCGTCTGGAAGTGTTGGAACTGCCCTTGCGGGGGTGTCATTAGAGCTTATCGTCAATTCTTCGTACTCCCCTCACGGGTGAGACGATGGAGGCGCATGTGCAGAAATGCATCAGCCATTGACAGAGAAGCACTATTATTATTATTATTATTATTATTATTACTATTATTAATATTATTATTATTCTCTTCCTTCTCCTAAGAAGAAGAAGAAGAAGAAGAAGAAGAAGAAGAAGAAGAAGAAGAAGAAGAAGAAGAAGAACAACAACAACAACAACAACGACAACAACAACAACAACAACAACAACAACAACAACAACAACAACAACAACAACAAGGAGGAGGAGGAGGAGGAGGTTTTATTATCGTTATTATTATTATTACTATTATTATTATTATTATTGGACACCGTGATAGCCCAGTGGTCAAGTTCTACCATCTGGGCCCTGTCGCCAGTTCGATTCCCGTCGGTGCCACCAGTATTTTCATTGAACATACCGGTCCGTCTGGAAGTGTTGGAACTGCCCGTGCGGGGGTGCCATTAGAGCCTATCGTCAATTCTTCGTACTCCCCTCACGGGTGAGACGATGGAGGCGCATGTGCAGATTTGCATCAGCCATTGACAGAGAAGCACTATTATTATTATTATTATTATTATTATTATTATTATTATTATTATTATTATTATTCTCCTCCTCCTCCTAAGAAGAAGAAGAAGAAGAAGAAGAAGAAGAAGAAGAAGAAGAAGAAGAAGAAGAAGAAGAAGAAGAAGAAGAAAAAGAACAACAACAACAACAACAACAACAACAACAAAATCATCAAGGAGGAGGAGGAGGAGGTTTTTTCTTCTTCCTCCTTCCTCCTTCCTCCTTCCTCCTTCCTCCTTCCCTCCTTCCCTCCTTCCCTCCTTCCCTCCTTCGTCCCTTCCTCCCTCCCTCCCTCCCTTCCTGCCTTCCTCCCTTCCTCCCTTCCTCCCTTCCTCTTCCTTCCTTCCTTCCTTCCTTCCTTCCTTCCTTCCTGCCTTGCTTGCTTCCTTCCTTCCTTCCTTGCTTCCTTCCTTGCTCCCTTGCTTCCTTCCTTGCTTCCTGCCTTTCTTCCTGCCTTGCTTCCTTGCTTCCTTGCTTCCTTCCTTGCTTCCTGCCTTCCTTCCTGCCTTCCTCCCTTCC
>WBZZ01001035.1:145000-165000 GCA_019918135.1 Paulinella micropora | reverse complement strand
CGCTAAGGGTAAAGAATAACCGAAGAAAAGACTTTTAATGACTTTGGGTCACACAAAATGTGGTGACCTTAACAGAATGGTAACTCATTTGATTCTAGGCATTCCAGACTATGATTCGCGAATACTCTAGAAAGTGTCCTTGTCAGTAGTAAAGGTATTAATAACTGTCCGGCCTATGAACTTGCCTATGACTAAGACTATCCAAATTACCGGTAAATTGACTAGGTGGAGTAACGGGTATTAATAGTACATTACAACGCTCCCCCTTAGTCGCAAGTCATAGGCTATATTAGTGTGTAAATATGAAAAAATAGTGTTGAGGATCAGGTATGGGTTACCCGAAGGTTAAATATCAACTCCCATTTACATCACATCCTCTATGTATGTATATATGTGTAGTCATGCAGTAACATGTATGAAGTATGTATGTGTTCAAAAATTTGCAAGCGCTTCCCGTAGAGGGTAGCAAAATAAAAAAAAAAATTAGATTTCCTATTGTAGGACAGAAAGAATGATAGAAATAATTTAAATTGCTAAGTTAGCCAGGGAAAGCCTCGCGGCTGCCGGCCTCGCGTGGCAGTCGGCTACCCAGCCTCGGCTCGACGGCTCTTGACCCCTGCGCAAAACAAAGCTGCTGCAACAAGCAACAAACTGCACAAAACACTCAAAGCAAATATAGGTGAGTGGACACGCAAATCCCGAAATTACTTGAGCTTTACCGTAAATTTGTTAAGTAAATACTCGAATTGTTCTTTCGGTAAATATTTTGTCATTACATCACCTATCTGCTTCTTCGTACCTACTTTTACAAACTTAATCTCACCGTCTCTCTGTAGGTGGTGCATAAAGTGTAATTCTAAAGGTAAGTGTTTAGTTCTATTACCTGACATACCCCTCTCTGCCGCTAAGACTGTTTGAGAGTTATCCTCGAATAATTCTATCGGGCTCTTTTGGGCTATGTTTAGTTCTTGTGTAATGTGTTTTAGTGCAAGTTCCTCCCTAATGCACTCAGTTGCTGCAAATATTGGAAACTCAGGGCGATGCGACTCTGTCGCTTTGGAAACCATGCAACTGGATCGCTGCCCCATAGGATCACGAATCCAGTGCGGGACTTCCCTGTTTTCTTACAAACTTTGTGAGCCGCGTCGGGCCACATGGAAAGTTTTGGATAGGTTTGCTCTGACTTAGGCTCATGGTAAGCTAAACCTCGATAAGAGTTAACTAAATAACGAAAGATTCTGCCTAACATCGCATAAGTTATTCCCTTATCGATAGTTTGCATGACACTTGCCGAATTTAGTGCTTGTTCTATATCGGGTCTTGTCATCTTTGCGAGAAATAGCAAACGACCAACTAGACTAGGAATTGAAAATTTTCGCAAGCTAGCTGATTCCGACATCGGTTCCGTGAAATGTTCTTGCGCTGGAGTACTAACGGGTTTAGCAGAATCGTAGCCTACCTCTTTTAGTATCTGCTGCTGATATTTTCGCTGATGCAAAATTATTTTCCCGTTCGATTGCTCTATCTCTATTCCTTTGAATTCACGGGCAATACCGAGTCTTTTGAGTGGGAAATGTTTTTCTAATGCGGACGCAAAACGCTCATATGCTTGTTTGTTTGGTGCGGTGAACAACAAGTCATCAACATAAAATATCCCTACTATCGCCTCTCTCAAAGCTTTATCATTTTCTACAAACATACATAAGTCTGAATCTAGCAACCTAAAACCTAGCTCCTCTAACTTGGGTGCTAATATCTCATACCATCTTCTTCCTGCCTGTGGTGCACCATATAAAGCACCATCTATACGCCATATCATCCCTTCATGCCCTTCTCTGTCTACACTCTCTGGCGCATATGCATAAACAGGGTCATTCATACAGCATTTAGGTATGCATTTTTAAAATCTATGCCGTATAGTTTGTGTTTGTGCCAGGCAGCTAGTTTGGCGAGAAATAAAAGTGAATGGTGCGCGGCGCAAGGAATAAAGAGCTGATCTGGGTTATAGCTAACACCGGGTTCTAACATATCTCCCCGTAAAGCTAAACGAGACTTTATGAACTTTTTCCCGTTCTCATCTAACTTTACTTTGTGAACCCATGTCAATCTAACTATCTTACTAACTCCTGCCTTGCTTGCCTCCTTATGGGGTACCCATGTGTATGTGTTAAAGGATTGAAGAGCTTTTAGCTCTGTTTTCATACCCTCTAAAACATCTTTAGCTGTCAAACCTTCCTCTATGACATCTTTGGGTACTCTGATATCTACATACAAATAAAAATCACGAATCTCATCTGCCACCATACGGTCATCGCATAAAAACATATTAGCGGGACTTTGTAACGGGTATTCGGGATCTTTCACGGAGTATTTGAGGATTTCCGAATTCAACATCCGTTCTTCTTCGTCCTCAAACTTAACTATGTGGGTGGGCTGAGGTCTGTCTCTTACTACGAGTCTATCTCTGGGGTCACTCACTCTGCTGACTACCCCTACTCGTACTATGCTCTCCCATCCCTCACCGTACTTTTTCTTCGCCCATCCATCTCCCCATGCACGCGCGGGCACTCTTACTACCTTACCTATTTAGCTCTTGAGCCTCTCTCTTTTCTCTCTTGGGCTCATTGCTAGGGGTAAATCTCTCTACTGCCTTGCGCTGCCTTTTACCGGGGATTATGTTACTCTCCGTTACTCTCTGACTCTGCTCCCACGTTAATCCCTTAGATGGTGGTGATTTTTCTTCGTATACTCTTCTTTCATGAATTTTTAGTGGATCTGTTGGATCTTGTTCATTTGTATGCTCTTGTGGCTTGATCTTGTGCTCTGGGGGTAATTGTTGTGGATAATGTGGCTCTGGACTTGTGTGTAGGCGTGTATGTTTGTGATCCAATGTATTCTTCTCCACATGCTCATTTTCATGCTCATTCTCATTCACATCGATATCAACATTCTCTGTCTCCCCCTCAACTTCATCAAAGTGTGTTGTTGGGTGGTCGTTGTTGACGTTGTGCGGTGACTTAGGTGATTGAGGTGGTGATTGGGGTGGTGATTGGGGTGGTGACGCTTGTGGAGATGTGTGTGGTTGCTCGCTCTCATTCTCATTCTCCCCCTCAGAGTCATCATTATCCCACGACACTAGTTTAGGAGGATGAGCTTGTTTACCGATTTTGTGAATATTAAATCTCACATCTCTCACTCCGGAAATTATCTTCTTACCATCCCATACGCGGTATAGTTCCCGAAGTAGATCATATCCTACTAGCATCACCTTTTTCCCTCTGTACTCTCCCTTCCGCACTTTAGTCTTAGGTATATGTAACACACCCATACATCCTACTATTGGTTTTAAATGAAAGAGTGTTGGTTTTCTACCTAACAGCTGCTCATAAGGCGAAATTCCTTTGCGTTCCCCGTGAATTGCCGGTAGTATGTTGTGAATGGTTGTTGCTGCGTGTTCTAATTCTGCCCAGAATTGCGGCGGTAATTTAGCGTGATATCTCATTGCTCGTGCAGGCCCCGCCGTAATATCATTCACTTTTTCCGCAATAGGATTCCCGTCTTTATCGTTTGTCGCGGAGGTTTTCCAAATAAAGAGAATATTTTTCCACCACTTAATGACTTCCTCCGAAATATGGAATTCTTGATCTGCGCGAATTTCCTTTACTTTGTTTCCTGTCTGTCTCTCATAAAAGGCTACAGCTTGTTTTAAGCAATCTACAAACTCATTCTTATGGGCTAAATAAAAGTCAAGAATGAACAGTGAGTAGTCGTCGGTGACCGAAAATTTATACCGTTTACCACCATTGATCTAGTTGCCCACGGTCCTGATGTGTCTATGTGTAGAATTATACCTGGCTTTTGGGCTCTTTCTATTGTATTAATTGCAAAACGTGGCAAACGTTTAGACTTTCCTATCATGCAAGATTCGCAAAATCTCACATCGCTCCCGTCACCAACTAACTTAATGTTCAAAATTTTTGCCAATAGGCGCATCTTTGTTAACCCATAATGCCCACAGGCATAGTGAAAAAGCTTGATTCCTATCTTTCTAGGTTTGTCTGACTTTCTGGGGTAAGCTTCATATAATACTATATCTACGTGTAATCTTTCTCTCTCTTATTTACTTCATGCTTACTTGTCTCGTTTTTGTTCTCATTTGTGGGGCTTCCCTCCCCTTCTACCCCCTTGTTGCGAAAGGATCATATCTTTCGTTGACTTTCAATGGTTCATCATATTCGTCATCCCATCTATATATCATACTCTTAGTTAATCTTCCCCTTACTAATATGTCACTCTCGTTAATGTGGATGGGTGTTTGAGTATTACTAACTGTCCGTTTTGGTGGATGACTGATCTGTTGTGTCTGTGGTCCATCTGTCCTGTAGAGACTATGCTAACTGGTAAGGTAGTGTCGAGTAACATCTTCTTTTCTACTGCTCTAGGCCTTCCTTTCCCATCTATCACAGTCAGCCTAGCTCTTCCTGACTTACTCAACTCCCTTTCTCCATTACATGTCAGTAGTTCTACCGGGTCTATCTCATCGACATCCGTCAATCTGTCTTCTCTGCATAATATGTCTGTGCTTGCTCCACTATCCTGTACTGTCATGTCTCTCTTTTTCATCACTCTTTTTCTCACATGTATCAGTACATGCTCTGTCTCTCCTTCTGTCTCTGTCTCTGTTTCTAGTTCACCCTCAGAGACTCCTCTACCCTCACCTTGTCCCTCTTCTGTGAGTTGTGGAGGCGTAGTGATGGGACTCTGTCTGACTGCTCTCTCCAAGTACACTCCTTCTATTGCTCTTACTATGTCAGTCAAAAAGTCATCTCTCTCTAGCTCGCCACTCACGACACGCATCACTTCTCCATTCATTCCCCTCACGCACTCATTCATCAACGTTTTAGCTATTTCATTTATATCTTTGAAGGTTATGACGGGAGGGTTGATGGGTTGCGTGTTTGTTGTCTGTGTTGGTGGGAGTGCTGTGATTGGTCTAGAACTAGAGATTTGGAGTTATTGTGAGGTGGGACCTATTTGGTTGCCAAACTTGTTGACAGAAGTGGGCCCAAGTCGTTGCTCTCCCTCATCCACTCCACTCTCTTCTCTCCCTTCTCTGCTCTGGCCGGTCCGCTGACTAGAAAATGGATTATGTTTGCGTGGTTGTTGCGGAATATTTTGCGAGACTTGTGGACTTGTGGACATTTTGGTGTCACGTAAATTTTCAAATTCCCCGAAAATGAGTCTTTGCGTAATTTTATGAGACTTTTCCAATGCCGCAGCTCCAAGACCTCGTTCGTCTGGGTAGTAAGGAGATTTGGGGGGACGCAACACGGGACTTACCGACAAATCCAACTCCGGATAATCTGGGTCTTGTGTGGCGTGATATCCGCAGTACCTCGCATAAGATAATCGTTTCGCGTGATTTGCGTATATTCCTTTTCCTTTTGATTTTTCAACGGAAACATTACATGGTTTTTTGTGTCTGTTTATTCCGGCACATTTTGTGTCAGGCGTGACTCCGTAAGAACTCTCAAGCCTCAAAGGAGTTTCGTTAGGGTTAGGGGTGACTGGGGAACATCGTGGGGTGGTGGATACTAACCGCTCTTCCTTGCCTTCTCCCCGTAGTGAGGAGGGACCTCGTAGGGTGGCCGATACTAACCGCACTTCCCGTCCTTCTCCACTCTCACTATGTCTATTCCCTACCCTAGGTGTAGTCTTTGTATCGTTCAAAAGGGCTTGGGGACTTGTATATTCGTGATGAGGTGAGCTTGGTTGCTCGTCATCTCTTTCTCTTTCTTCCTCATCATCATCGCTCTTATCATAAGTGTTCCCCATATGGATTAAAGCAACGTTTGTATCAGAGTCAATTTGTTCGTCTTCGTTTTTGTCGTTGCCGGTTGTTATCAAAGTGAGTGCTTTCTTTTTCTTATGAAAGGGTTTCTTTTTGTTTTTGTAATTGTTCTTTTGTTCGTTCTTTTCTTGTTCCGTGCCTTTGTCTTCCGTTTGATTCCTTTTTAATTTTCCTTCTTTGCGGAACTTTTCCGAAATCACCGGACAATATCTCATGGTATGGCCTTTGGCATCACATCCGAAACACGTGACTTTGAGCGTCCAGTTTGGAGCTGTCTTTGGTCCCGGTTTATTGTCTCCCTTTTTCCCTTTATTATCCATCAGGAGATTGGTCTCTTGCCGCTGCTTGCCATCCCGAGATTTCTTGTTGTTCTTTGCGAATTTGAGTTTTTCTCTCACGGAAATTGTTACGTCTTTCTTTTTCTTCCCACATTAACCATCTTTCCCTAGATCCTTCACATAGTTCCGAGAAATTTGGTCTTAGTCTGGCCGGGAGATCATAGTGGTCCACCTGAAATTTATCCCCGAAAGCTGGATGGTAGCGCAATTTCTTAAATAGCTTTCTCTTTGCTTCCTCATCGGAAAATGGCGCCCCACGTAAACTTTCAAGCTGGATTTTCTTTGCGAGAAATTCATTTAGCCAGTCTACATACCTCTGACCTGCCCTTGGTCTCGTTCTCTCAAACTCTTCCTCTAACATGTACCTACCTGCTCCGGAAATGCCTCCCCATTGATCTCTTACTACTATCAACTCTTCAATGGGTCCTTTCGTCTTCTGTGTTCGCAGGAAATTAGATACATTGTCTTTGGAAAAAGCCACAGACAGACATAACTGCAAAGTTTTCATCCTTTCATAATATTTCTTCTCTTTGCGGATAGCTGTCTTTCTTCTTGTGTGTTGTTTCATACTTTGTCTTTTCTTTTTCCTCGCTTCTTTCTCTTTCCACTCTCTCTTTTGTTCTGCTGTGATTTTATCCCAACCTTCTGGCTGTTTGATATCTTCTTTCTTTGTCTGGGGTCTCTGTCTTCCTCTCTGAGAGGTGTCTGACTCTTCATCTTCCTCACTATCACTTATGGGCGTGTCGGGCTCTTCTAAGTCTTCTGCCGTCTTAGCCCTTGCTTCCGAGTCGTAAGGAAAATCCCTTTTGGCTTTAGCTGGGTCGGCTAATTCCACAGATACCAAAATCTCTGCCACGTGGACAGATATCCCCTGCATGTGCTTCTGAAACTTGCTTGATCAAGGCCAAAAGCTTTGGTCGTTGCCCTCGAATATGGGCACTTGACTCAATACGTGCTTTGGCACGCTTGCCTCCTTGATAAGGCTCATAACCAAAGTAATCTATCACTCAAACGCAGAGTTTAGGGAAGCTACCCCGCTAAGGGTAAAGAATAACCGAAGAAAAGACTTTTAATGACTTTGGGTCACACAAAATGTGGTGACCTTAACAGAATGGTAATACTCATTTGATTCTAGGCATTCCAGACTATGATTCGCGAATACTCTAGAAAGTGTCCTTGTCAGTAATAAAGGTATTAATAACTGTCCGGCCTATGAACTTGCCTATGACTAAGACTATCCAAATTACCGGTAAATTGACTAGGTGGAGTACCGGGTATTAATAGTACATTACAACGAAAACCTAGTCACACTTGCTAAACAGAGTTCCAGCCCAATGGCCTCAAGGCGTTAAACTGTGACGCCAACTCATAACCCTTTGGTGGTAGATGCTGGGGAGGAGGGTCGTTGCGCGCGTAAAAGATCTTAAACTCCGCATATGCTGGTTGATAGCCCAGGACCCAGCAGACACCAGATTGTTATGGGTGGGGTTTCGAGGCAGCTCTAGCAACCGCGCTTGGTGTATGCACTTGCACATTCGGTGACGTCTTGCAAGAGGTTGCTGGGACTGCGGAATAACCTCGGCTTAGTGCAGTCTTGCCCTCAGGAGCTCCATCGGTGTCCCCGATCATCAGGCGAGAGACTGACACGGGGGGGTGGAGGACCTCGAACAAGGGTATTGGAGGCTTATGTCCGTTGAGAATATGCCATTAGCTGCATCAGTACGCCTCAGATATAATATTATCATTATTATTATTATTATTATTATTATTATTATTATTATTATTATTATTATTATTATTATTATTGGACACCGTGATAGCCCAGTGGTCAAGTTCTACCATCTGGGCCCTGTCGCCAGTTCGATTCCCGTCGGTGCCACCAGTATTTTCATTGAACATACCGGTCTATTTCTGGACCAGTATTTTCATTGAACATACCGGCCCGTCTGGAAGTGTTGGAACTGCCCTTGCGGGGGTGTCATTAGAGCTTATCGTCAATTCTTCGTACTCCCCTCACGGGTGAGACGATGGAGGCGCATGTGCAGGAATGCATCAGCCATTGACAGAGAAGCACTATTATTATTATTATTATTATTATTATTATTATTATTATTATTATTATTACTATTATTATTATTATTATTATTATTGCCCAGTGGTCAAGTTCTACCATCTGGGCCCTGTCGCCAGTTCGATTCCCGTCGGTGCCACCAGTATTTTCATTGAACATACCGGTCCGTCTGGAAGTGTTGGAACTGCCCTTGCGGGGGTGTCATTAGAGCCTATCGTCAATTCTTCGTACTCCCCTCACGGGTGAGACGATGGAGGCGCATGTGCAGAAATGCATCAGCCATTGACAGAGAAGCACTATTATTATTATTATTATTATTATTATTATTATTATTATTATTATTATTATTATTATTATTGGCCCTGTCGCCAGTTCGATTCCCGTCGGTGCCACCAGTATTTTCATTGAACATACCGGTCTATTTCTGGACCAGTATTTTCATTGAACATACCGGCCCGTCTGGAAGTGTTGGAACTGCCCTTGCGGGGGTGTCATTAGAGCTTATCGTCAATTCTTCGTACTCCCCTCACGGGTGAGACGATGGAGGCGCATGTGCAGAAATGCATCAGCCATTGACAGAGAAGCACTATTATTATTATTATTATTATTATTATTATTATTATTATTATTATTATTATTATTATTATTATTATTATTAATGGAGGCACATGTCCAGGATCTGGATCTGATGCTATAGTCTGAGGAAGCATATTATTATTATTATTATTATTATTATTATTATTATTATTATTATTATTATTATTATTAGGGAGTACATAGGCCATCGGTCCTTTCCATGGGCTGATTGGTATAAAGCTCCTAGAGTAATGTTCTATGCCGTCACTTCCTTTATTCCACCGATTGGTGTGGAGACTTTCCTTATGGAATGGAGGACTGGATGCACATGGCCTTTTGGCTCAGCAATTGGCAGGAGATACACTATTATTATTATTATTATTATTATTATTATTGGACACCGTGATAGCCCAGTGGTCAAGTTCTACCATCTGGGCCCTGTCGCCAGTTCGATTCCCGTCGGTGCCACCAGTATTTTCATTGAACATACCGATCCGTCTGGACCAGTATTTTCATTGAACATACCGGCCCGTCTGGAAGTTTGGAACTGCCCTTGCGGGGGTGTCATTAGAGCTTATCGTCAATTCTTCGTACTCCCCTCACGGGTGAGACGATGGAGGCGCATGTGCAGAAATGCATCAGCCATTGACAGAGAAGCACTATTATTATTATTATTATTATTATTATTATTATTATTATTATTATTATTATTATTATTATTATTATTATTATTATTATTATTATTATTATTATTATAATTATTATTATTGTTGAGGATATGCCATTAGCTGCATCAGTACGCCTCAGATATAGTAAATCTGCCTTGGAGTGTTGACTGTGACATATTTGAGGGAAATCCCGATGAAAAAACCGTCACACTTGCTAAGCAGAGTTCCAGCCCAATGGCCTCAAGGCGTTAAACTGTGACGCCAACTCATAACCCTTTGGTGGTAGATGCTGGGGAGGAGGGTCGTTGCGCGCGTAAAAGATCTTAAACTCCGCATATGCTGGTTGATAGCCCAGGACCCAGCAGACACCAGATTGTTATGGGTGGGGTTTCGAGGCAGCTCTAGCAACCGCGCTTGGTGTATGCACTTGCACATTCGGTGACGTCTTGCAAGAGGTTGCTGGGACTGCGGAATAACCTCGGCTTAGTGCAGTCTTGCCCTCAGGAGCTCCATCGGTGTCCCCGATCATCAGGCGAGAGACTGACACGGGGGGGTGGAGGACCTCGAACAAGGGTATTGGAGGCTTATGTCCGTTGAGGATATGCCATTAGCTGCATCAGTACGCCTCAGATATAGTATTATTATTATTATTATTATTATTATTATTATTATTATTATTATTATTATTATTATTATTATTATTATTATTATTATTATTATTATTATTATTATTAATTTTGTGACTCCTGTACATGGAATATTCACTGGAGTTCCAAAGCCACTCCTCTATGAGAAAGGCTAAAACCAAGGCAACGTTAACCTACAGCTGCTCTAGCGAGAGAGATAATTCTTCTCCCACCCTCATAATCACCTTTCGTTATTGATAAATAAAGTTTTATGTATAAATTGGTCTTGACTGATTTGTAGAATGATAACTTTGAAGTGGATAAATTTTTTACTTATTTCTGTTGCTCATAATTCTAGTAATTATGAATGAGCATTTTAAGGGTGCAACCGCCCAGAGGTAGAACCGGTGGGTCCCAACCAATTTTTCGCGAATATAATACGTTGTTTGCGGATGGATTTTTTTCAAATCACATTTTGACCGTTTCGATGTGCTGAGGGTTCATAGTCTGGCGGAATTTGCGTTATGATGGGAAGTGTTACAATCCCCGAAGATAGCTCAATAAAAAGTCGGTAATACAACCAGACACAAATCCCCAAAAGAGAATGATGTCTCGTTATATTAGCTCAGTGAAGCCGAAAAGAAAACGGCAACAGACCAAGGTTAAAATGGCATTAGGTCAAATCCGGCCAAACGATATTGAAAATAATGGGAAAAAACTAGGTGCACCTGACACCAGAAAAAGGGTACTTTTTACCGGCTATCCGGGGGGTGATGCCTACAGTACCCCTTCCCGTTTTTATGACGGAAATATGCAATATTTTCGTCATATAATTCCTGATTTCTTTTCTGCACAAACGCTACGGGGTGTCGCAACTAAGTGCATTAACCCACGGATAGACGGTGCAGTGGATATATAAAACGCATACGCCAGACACGAGTCAACTATAAATCTCCAGCCTCGTTTTTGTAAATAAAAACTCCTCCTTCCACACTTGTTGTCCCCCCCGTAACTTAATTCTGAGGCAGTATGTCAAGAACAAATAGTATTACTATTGCAATAAAAGCAGCGTTATAATTTTTCTCCTTCTCCAAAAACACTTCCGATCAGTAAATACATTGTCTTTTAATAACATACCCTTGTATTCAATCGGTTACCTTAATATAGTACTAGGGGGCCAGACCTAATAACTATATCCAAAGCCGGGGTGAGTGAGCCCGACCATGCGATATGCCGACACAAGTAGAGACGGACCGTGCTGGTATGACGATATTAAGTATATCCAAAGAAAAAAATTTAATATGTCTACTATGAGAACATTTTTTGAGAACATCACCCTGGATACTTGAAGCAGGGTCGTACCAGGAACACCATCGCTAAACTCACAAGCGATCTTATACGGTGTCGTATCCATTTGCCGATTGACCCTCGCACTCATATGTTGCGATAAAAATGCCAAGTAACAACAATGGTATAAAAACATTTTAATAAGACATGATCTGACATGGGCACTATGAGATTAATCCACATGCAGCTTTCAATGTCCGACGCGTGATAAAAGAAAAAAATGTCACTTACTGCCTTCGTCGCCTTGCGCGAACCCCTTTGCCAGGTGGCGGGCCGCCAACAAAAGTCAAGTCAAACTTCGACTCCTCCAGAATGTCCCATATTTTGTTAGGGATGGCGCCCAAAGATAAGTCAAAAGGAATGTCAAGCACTCCTCTAGGCAGTGACTGAATAGTCCACGCAGTGTGGTCTTTGTCTCAAAGGGTAATAGTATCATCCCATGTCTCGAGATTTTTCGCGTCTTTGTACACCGGTAAATATTGTCTAGCTTTTGGATCCTCAACAGGGTCCATGCTTCTCCAAAAATGGAGTACCGGTTGTATCGTTTTTGCTGCTAAGGATCTCTTCGATGTCCGTGCTGCCCGTGTAGTCTGCGGGACCGCCACAGCTCGCATGAGATAAAGATCTGAGAGAGTGTCATCGGCAACATGAGATTCTGCCGGTCTCAACAGATAAAAAGCGTCTCGGACCCACTTGATGGCCGCAATCGCCTCTCCTTCCTTCCATCGCACATGTCGAATGTCCACATTACCCGCGTTCGGGTTAGTGTCCTTCTCCCCTCCTCCTCCATGGACATCTGTCGCTCGCGTCGATCTCGCCACCTTCCTCGGTTGGTCGAAGATGAGATCGTTTTGCGCTCTCCTCCTCTGCGCCTCCGTGAACTTCTCCTTCGTACCGCCGCGGACTATGGGGGCTTTAGACTGAGTCCCCGCCGCGCTTTTGCGGTTTGAGTCTTCCTTACTCTCCTTCTCGGTCTCCTCCTTCTCCGTGACCGGTGCCCGATAGGCATTCTCCTCCTCTAAGGTATCCTCCTTCTGTATAGGCGGTACCTCTTTGAAGTCCTCCTTCATCCGTTTCAACGCCTCCTCAACGGATTCATCCTCAAGTAAGAAGGGTCATATTTGATCAGCCTTCGAACATTCACAATCTGCACCTTCCCTCTACCCCTGATCTTATAATTCAGAGGTCCCATCTGTTCCATGATCTGGTATGGTCCTTTCCAGTGGGTAAACAGCTTAGAGCTAACCCCCTTAGGGACTTGAGGATGGTACAAGAGTACAATATCCCCAACCTGGAAACGGACTTGATCTAAGTGCGCTTGTCGCACTCCTTGTGCGTCAGTCTTTCTGCGCTCCGCCTCCCTGTGCGCCGCAACTATTTGTTCCGCCTCCATCTTCGCTCTTAGTCTCATCCCGAACAACTCATCCTCATCTGCCCAAGTGTCTTTTGGATGCAGAAGTGAGGTTGGGATATTAGGCTCTCGGCCGTAAACCAATTGATATGGCGAGACTGAGCTCCTGGCTCCTCCTAATGCCGATGAGGGTAGACAGTTCATTGCAAAGACAAATGAAGGTGCTGCCTCCACCCAGGCTCTCTGATTCTCCTTCTTCATACAGTACATCTTAAGCGAGGCTTTGGGAGGTCTATGTACCCGCTCGATCTTGCCATTCGCTCTCGGGTTATAGGCAGTAACATATTGCCATTTCATCCCGTAGTACTTAGTCTGTCGATGACTTCATTATTAAAGTCAGAACCTCGATCAGAACATATCTTTCTAGGCACTCCGATCTGCGAGACGATCCTATCGATCAGAGCCTCCGCAGTTGTCTTGCCTGTAGCGTCCTTAACAGGAACAACCCAGACATAATTGGTGGCTCGATCTATTGCGGTAAGAAGGTATCTGTACCCTTCTGCCGATTCGGGGAAAGGTCCCACATGATCGATGTGTAAAAATTCAAACATCCCGGCGTGTAACGGGAATGTACCGATCAGGCTCTTTGTGGTTTTGCATGGGATGCATGCGTCCACTTCCCTATCTATCTCCTCCTTCATCCCTTTCCACCAAAATCGCCTCGCTATGAACCAATGAGTTCTTTGTCGACCCGGATGTGCCAGTAAGGGGCAGTTATGGGCTGCGACATATATAAAGCGCCTCAACTTCTCTGGTACCCAGAGAGTCCATTTGTCAGGCTGTGATGCAAATTTGCCATGCTGGCCCTTGTACCACAATAGCCCATCTCTCCACGCCATCTCCTTCATCTGATCTTTGATCTGTGGAGTCTTTTTAAGCTCATTAGGGTTCTTGTATAACGTTATGAGCTCCTTGAACTCCGGATCCGTCGCCTGTTGCTGCCTCCACGCGGTAGGCGAGGCGATATGAATAGTACCGTCCTCCAACCTTACTCCTACCCTTTCCGGGTCTTCATCAAGCTCGCTTCGATTTTCCTGTGGAGGTTCAGTACAGACCTCAGTCGTCTCCTCCTCTTCTTTTATATTCGCCTTCGCGTTCTCGTATGCCTGATAAGACCACTCAGCGTCTTCGAGAACATGCGCCTCACAGCATATGCCATGCTCCGGGCCTTGAGGACTATATCGTAGACCCGTGCGGTCATAACGAACGCCTCTTGCCATCTGCATCGCCTCTATGTGGCTCACCTCGTATACCTTGTCCGTGGACAGGTCCATCATCTCCACTGATGATACGAGAGCCGAAACCTCCGACTGAAACTCTAGCCTGGAAAGGCTATCAGCGACTACGTTTCGCTTTCCCGGTAAGTAGACCATCGTGAAATTGAAACATGACAAGAAAGCTTGCCACCGCGCCAAACGGCCGGTTTGTTCATGATTCATCAACCAAAGAAGGTTGTAATGATCGGTCCTAACCGTGAATAGAGGTCCTCCCCACAAGTATTCTCTGAGCCTCTTGAGAGCCCATACTACTGCCAACGCCTCCCTCTGTCGCGTGCAGTAATTTCGCTCCGCCGCACACAGCTTTCTACTAATAAACATGATCGGGCGCAACTTTTTCTCCTCATCTTCTTGTTACAGCACCGCGCCAATCGCAAACTTAGATGCATCCGTGTCGACTACGAACGGTTTCGTAAAGTCGGGCATCATAAGTACTAATCCGCCGTCCTTGGGATCTTTATAAATGATATCTTTGAGCGTATTAAACGCCTGCAAAGCCTCCTCATCCCACTTCTCAAAGTCTCCAAAATCAATCATCTTCTCCAGCTTAGCCCGAGTTGCACCCCAATCGGGTATGAACTGGCTGTAGTACTGTGCCATCGCAAGAAAAGAGTGTAACTCCGTGCGGTTCTTTGGCAACTGTCTACTCATGATCTCCTCCCTCTTTTCGCGCGATATCGAGACCCTATTATGAGAATTCTCGTAACCCAAATACGTCACACTTGTCCTGGCAAGCTGACATTTCTTTAGGTTGCATTTCAGGCCAAAAGCTCCGATGCGCCTGAAGACATCTGACAAGTGATCGATATGCTCTTCCATTGTGTTAGAGTATACGATGATGTCATCGATGTAACAAAATGCATATTCTCCCGCCTTCTGTCCTCTCCTTCTCTTAAAACCATCCTCCGACTGGTCGTCATATTGACCACTCAACATCTTCTGCATCGCCTTCTGAAAGAGCCCCGGGGCCTGTTTGAGTCCCATCGGAAGCACCTTCCACTGGTATATTTCCATACCCACAACGAATGCAGTCAGCCATCTGGATTTCTCGTCCATTGGTATCTGCCAGAAGCCGTTCTTAAGGTCAATGACCGAATAGAATTTAGCATTCCGCAGCACCCTTCTGCCTTCTTCTAAGGTCGGCAGAGGATTTCTCTCTTCCTCTAGCACCTTATTCACACGGGCATAATTGATCGTCAAGCGCCATTCTCCTCCTGGCTTAGGGACGATTTTCGGTTGAGAGACAATTGGAGATGTAGATCTCTCAATAAAGTCCTCATCGAGCAACTGTCTCACATTCTCCTCCGCTATTTTTGCCTCATGTATGCTCAAATTTGCCCTCCGTGGTGCCGGAGATGGCTCCGCACCCGGTATCTTGTAAATGACAGCAGTGAAGTCATCCGACTTTACACCACCTGCCCGAGGAGGGTCGAAAATTTCTCTGTACGCCTCCATCTTAGCTTTGAGAAACGCCTTCTCTCTCTCCGAACCCACTCCTTCTTCTAAAATTTTCCGCGCCAAATTTCGCGCCGCCGCTTGGAAATCTTCCTCCGACATCTTCTTATGCTCCTTGAGGGGCGCTAAGTCCTCCTCCAAACTCAAATCTTCCTCGGACAAATCGTCTAGTCCCGTTCTTTCATACGTGACTGTGTCCGGCTCATCATCATGACCCAGCCCGACAAGCATATCAATAAGGTTCGCGTATTGTATCGGAGCCTTACGGGTGTTGAAACCATCAAAGCATGTGAAAGCTTGAGGTATCAATTTCAACTTGTCCTGGGCTCTGAGCTTTTGCTTGTATGCACTGCTCTGCTCCCGAGACCCGAGTCGACAAGCCACCACTAACTGTTGCTTGCGAGAAGGAAACAGGTATAGGATGATCAATAAGCCGGTCCCTTATCTCCTGTGCCCAGATCGCCTTCTCATTGTATGGCAGAATGACAGTATACGGCTTGTTACTCTCAAATAGAGTCCGTAGACACTTTTTCACTTCAGTTAATGAGCGCGGCCAGGTAGGCACATCGCCCCAAAAGTTCGTGATAAAAGTTTTAATGTCATCCGCTGGAGTATCGGGGATACGCCCCTTCCTCCTTGGCACAAACGCCTCTCTCTTCTCATCTGACACCTTCGCATGGTAACAGTAGCCATTAGTAATATGGACATCTGCCCCGCCACCTTCTGCGAATCTGGCCAACGACGGGCACTGTTTCGCAACACATATTATCTCCTCATTACGCGCTACGACTAAGTCATCAATAGCCTTTCTGTCCCATGCGGGAATCGTAACCGTATACGCCTGCATCTCCGTCTCCCAATTGTCGGTCCAGGTCAGTTCCTCCGGCACTGTGACATAGGGGTGTACATAGGCTTCAGTTGCCTCATGTACGAAGGCCAACTTTTTCCTCTCCGTTGCTAGACTCAGCTCAAAAGCCTCGTATGAGTCAGTAGCAGTCATCGGATTAATATCCTCCTCCTCTCCATTCTTCACTCCATAAATCACCCGCCGTGCGGCGCAATCGATCACAGCCCCCATCGTGGTCATACGACAGCAGGATTGAACAGTGGTAATCGGGGACAACATAGAGGTCCGCACGATATACTCGACCGGATTTCAATTTGAAAATTAATGTGACGATGCCCGTAATTTCCGTACGGCTGCCTACCCCTTTTAGGGTCCCCTTTGTTTTTCTAATGTTTTTGTCCACCCATGTCCGGTGACTATTCAAAAACTTCTGGCCGACAATATTAATATTCGCCATCGTATCATTACCAACTTTTAATGTGGTTTGTAAAGTTTCACAAAAGAGGTCAGTGTAGCATAGCGCGTCTGGTCTATGTAAACTAGCCGCTAGCACATGAATTTTTCGTTCTAGGGTTTTGAGTCTAAGCTCAAGTTCCTTGTCCTCTTCTCGTTCTCCCCCCTTTTCCGCCAACTTAACTTATTGAGTCTCCGGGGCTTCCGGTATCTCGAGTGTCTTTTGGACAGAGTCTGGTACACCGAGTGTACTCGTGTCTATAGCAGAGACTATTGAGTCCTTTGGCGGGGGTACGGTCCGCTGCTTCTTCGTAGGAGGAGACCCAGCCTTTGGTTTCGGCTTCCTCTCCTCCATCGCCTTCTTCGCCTTCCTATTCGCATCATTTATCATATTAGCTCTCGAAGGATGAACTAGCATGAGGCTTGTGAGGCTGTGTGCCTTCACCTTCACGTCTGGGAGGAACGGAACCGTTCGTATCCTGTTCATCAACAGTAGGCATAACTGTGACTGTCGGATTAAAAAGAACAGTTTTTATCTCCTTCTCTCTCTTCTTTTCCTCTCTCTTCTCCTCCCGTCAGTCTACGACGACAACACGCTCACCTGAGCCGGTGTCTTTGTCTTGACGTCCCCCCTCCGTAGCGGTATAAGCTTGCTGGGGGTAGTTGGAGCTGGAACTGGTGTTATAATTCCAGTATCCGTGTCCTCTGGGAGGGCGCGCTGGGGTCCGTCCTCCCCTTCCACGAAAGCCTCGTCCTCGTGGTGCCGCCCCTCTTGGTGTCCCTCGGGACCCTCGTGACGATCCTCTCGTCTCTCCTCCTCCTCTAGTCGGCGCCTTTGATCGGCCCGATGTCTCTCTCTTCTCCCTTCTCTTCATTCTGTCAAGGAAGTAAATGATGGCCTCCCGGAACTCCGCATCCGAGACCATATTCGCATTCCACCTCCCCTCCTCCAACTCCTTCTTGTACATGGCGTACATGGTCTTTTTCATGCATTCGAGCTATCTAAGGAAAAGATTTCGCTGCCTATCATCAAGAGAGTCGTGGCTGAAGATGCAATTGCCTACTCCTTTCTGTGCCTCATGCTTACACGCCATGTATGAAAAATAGCGGTAGCACGGCGTCGGCTCATCTCTCCCCCTCTTGAGACCTGCCGTTCGAGTTGCATGTGCTGCTTGAGCACCTCCAACCCCCTGTGTCGCGGCACTGGAGAATGACTCGGTGGCCGTGTCCAATTCGGAACACGCGTCGAGCACCTCCTTGAACAGGTCGCCCGGCGGAGTAGCCGCTACAGTCCTCTCGTATATATTCGTTTCTAAAAAATCCGCCGTCTTCACCGCCGTGAAGGTCGGACAGGACTGTATGATCCTTGCGAGCTTGCTCGGGTGTCGTGTACACAAAGCACTCAGGAAGTACAAAATGATAGACTTCCGGCTATAAAAGAGCCAGTACTTGGCGCTGACCTCAGTGAGGATCGCTGCCAACCTCGTGCCAATGCCCAGCCCTTCGTTCACCTCTTGAAAAATCTCAAACCCAATCAAAGTACCAGTGCACAGGTGCTGATACCCATGAGTTTTAAAGTATTGCAAGAGGACTGCAACTGGCACCGTGCATTGCAGGTCTGAGGCTGCTCTCCTAGCCGCCACCTCTACCGCTCTCATCGCCTTGTACTCCCCAACATCAAACCCTTGTGTGATGATTGATGGGTCCAACAAGGTGTACAACGCCTCATACTCCTGTGTTTCGTCCGTTGGATGCTGCTTCATACAAGCATCAATTCTTCTGAGCTTGTCTCGAAGGTTCGCATCCGTGTCCTTCTGACTCGCTGTCTCTGCATACAGCGTCAGAGCAGTGGCATCGGACTTTGTATATTTTTGGAAGGCCTGTATGATAGCATGTCTGTCCTTTTTGTTATTCCTGTTGACAATGACAGTGGTAGGCGCTGAGCTAGTCGCAGGGGCCGAAGGGCCTGTGTGGGCTGACGGGGCGGAGCGGCCCGAGGGAGCCATATAAGATCCAGAGGAATATTTCGGTCCCTTTGTTCCCGCCGCCTTGGCTAATGCAATCTTTGCATCCATCTCCTTCTTTTCTTTCTCAGCCGCTAGATCTTTGATATACAGCTCTTGGGCATGATGAAAAAAAGACAGGATCTCAGCTGCCTTCCGAAGGAACAAGGCATTCTCCGCCAACTCCTTCTCTCCCGCTTTATTGGTGGGGGGTGGTGCGGCCGTCCCCTCCAAGATCGTATGATCCTTCGTGAAGACCCACCTCTTCCATGCGTCATCCTTCACCAAGGCCGCATGCAGCTTCTTCATCCTCGTCACCCCTCCAGCTTCGCATTCTATTTCCCTCAGGGCCGGGTGAAGGTCCCTGCCAAACTGGGTGTGTTGGAGTTTACCCAGGTCCACTAACTTGGCCCCCATAAGTTTCAGAGACACATCCATGACATTGATCTGTCCTTTTGGATTCCTGAACTTAAACTCCTTCTCCACTCTCTTTATTGAATCAATGTCCTGACCAGGATCGAGCAATAGCCAGTGCTCTTGTGTTCCATGGCAGCACAGTCTTTCCAGTCTGGTACTCAAAGAGTATAGCACACTCAAACACTGTCCATGAGAGGTCGAGTAGCTCCAGTAAAGACATATTGTCCCCAAATGAGACATGTTGCACCTGTAACTGTGCACCGTCGTCTTTGAGGAATTCTGCCAGAGGCAGAGCTTGCCTTGGGAGAGTGTAACAGATGTCCTCCTTCTTCAAGGGTTGTCCCCATCGCATTTCTTGGAGAATGTATAGCCATTTATAGGCATCATCCTTCCCTTTCTTCTCCTCAAACTCCTTCTTACTTAGTTTGCCATATTCTGCCACAAACCTCGCTTCCTCTCCTCCCTTCTCCTCCTCCTCGACTTCCTCTGCTCCTCCTGTGTCAAAGGAAGGCGCAGTAAAAAATTGATTCTCTGCTCCTCCTGTGTCAAAGGAAAGTGCCAGATCTCCTCCTTCTGCATGAGGGTCAACGAACCCCTCTTCGTTTCCTGGGGTTCGCTCACTCTCCCCCCCTCCTTCCTGCCAGTCTTCAGACCTAGTAG
>WBZZ01001035.1:137500-140000 GCA_019918135.1 Paulinella micropora | reverse complement strand
TCTCTCTCTCTCTCTCTCTCTCTCTCTCTCTCTCTCTCTCTCTCTCTCTCTCTCTCTCGCTCTCGCTCTCTTTCTCTCTTTTCTGTGTTGTGGAAAATTAGGAAGTTGCCCAGCCATTCCGTGATTTGTGCGAAATCTCATGATGATGGTCTCTCTCTCTCTCTCTCTCTCTCTCTCTTTCTTTCTCTCTCTCTCTCTCTCTCTCTCTCTCACACACACACACACACAAACACACACACACACACAAACAAACAAACAAGCACACACACACACACACGCACACACACACACACTCACTCACACTGCGTCCAGTCTATTTTATTTGTTGATATTTCCAGGGTGTCATGATCGGCCTCGTTTGGTTGATCTCCTACCTAGCCGCCAACCACTCCAAGTAAATGGAGTAAGGATTTTTTCTTGTCATGTTTGAAGATTGATCCATGTGTGTACTTGTAAACTCGCACGCGTGGAACAAACTTCTTTCTGAAGCGATGCACAGAAACCGCAAACCATTGCTGGGTGACATCGCGGAACCACTAAACATTTGACAGAAACCCTTTGTCTAGAATTTTCCCCTCCCTCCTTCCTCCCCTCCCCTCCACTGATTCTTTTCACTGCCCTCCCTTCCCTCCCCTCCCCTCCCTCCCCTTTCTTCCCCTCCCTCCCTCTCTCCCCCCCCCCCCCCCCCCGCCCCCCCCCCCTCCCTCTCCATACATCAGTAAGATCTAGAAAACTAGTGAATGGTGTGATTCAATTTAAACAAAACTTGCGTCACGGTAGTTCATAGTTCTAGTAAACTTACTGAGATAGCGAAAAATCATATTCTATCTTAACGTAAGGCCCGGGACCTTTTACATCGATTTAATCGATTCACTTTGATCGAGATGCTTAATTGGGAGGAATTGGTGAAGTTCATATGGCAGCCTACTACGACCTATAACATTTTACGTTTTGAGTCGCGTTATATTATGATATATCACTTATAAGGACGTATTGCTCAGAGTCACCCTATCTAAGACGAGTATTACGCATGTATTCAATGACATCATTGACATAGAACTAGGGGGGAGCGCCGACGGTTGGATGGTCAAACTTCAAGTTGGTATTAAGTCCGAGTTATGCCACCTGCTCATCATGAGTCATCTTCTGTACAATAAGTGGCGGCCGCAGTACTATCATTTTATTAAGTCACGAGTCACAAATTTAGGAGTAACGGTTACTGAATAGTCAACTTCAATTCAGTTTAGTCAATTGTGCCCGTTACACTACTACTGTGACTCAGTGATGCTTCAGAACGGTTATTCGGCCCGGGATGATTGTGTACTAGACCATAACATTGAGCGGCGGTTACCCGGCGGCAGTTATTGAGCGGCGGTTACCGGCAGTTATTGTTCAAGCGGCGCACTTTGTCTAGTTTGCTGGACTCTGAGTCTGGTAGCACAGTTCCGACCTGAGTTCAAGTGATGCCTTCGGATTAAAGTATCTATGTGCAACCTGACTTCTAACGGAGTCTTCCGGCGAACCGCACGGTGAAAGGTGAGGTAAGGTCCGGCCGCTGAGTGTGCCACGGTCACACTGACGGTGACTCTCACCGGTTTATACCTATCAATAAAAGAGAGAAACAGGCCCCCGCCGCAAGTTGAACTTGATTTACCGTCCGCAAACAACTGATTTTATAATTTTAATCTGATTGCGGCGATTGTCACAGTGCCGGCCCGGCACTAGCACATTGACTTAGTAGTAGATATTAATATAATAAGTCATACTGAACTGGTGACTGACCGCTGCGCATCATGATATATAACTTTGATCATTTCTGCAGTAGTAATACCTAGTTATTAATATTAATATTGTTACCGTACGGTACTAATACTAAGTAATAAACGATCAATAAAGCCGCGCCAATTGAGACCAGGTCATGTCAAGGCTGGTCTTCAGTCAATCAGTGTTCAAGGCGACCTGAAGCAGCGTAAATGGCTCAGCGGTTGCATTTTTTTATGGCCGAATATTGACACTTTACCGGTTCATGTATCATGCCACCGTTACTCAGACACTGATCTGATCGAGGAATATTGGCCACTCGCAGGGATAAATAGGATTCTTAGGAAAATACAAGAACATGAATGCTGACTTGAAAGTAACTTATAAGTAATATTGTCATTCTGTAGAATATTTGCCACTCGTACGGATGAGTCACCTGCACTCAGCGGCAGCAGTGTTGTTGTTGTTGTTGTTGTTGTTTTCTTGTTGTTGTTGTTGTTGTTGTCTGCCAGAGTCTGTCTGTCTGTCTGTTTGTTTGTTTGTTTCCGCCAACGAATCGTTGAGCCAGACTCCCACCACAGCTTGCAATAACAGAGCAATTGTTTGTTTCGTTGTTTGTTTTGTCCAACGAGTGGTTTACGTAGCTACTCAACCCTCAGGTTCTCACGACAGAGCGACTGCATCAAGACACATTTTGTTTCTTTGGTGGTTGGCTTGTCCAACGAGGTGTTGACGGCTG